>QLTV01004146.1:3135440-3145440 GCA_003457575.1 Thermophis baileyi
GGCCCCCCCGCCCCCGGGGGGGGGGGGCCGCGGGGGCGGGGGGGGGGTCAGGGGGGTGGGGGGGGGGTCGCAGGGGGGTCGCGGCATTACAAAGGTTGAGAACCACTGCCTTAGACTGTCTACTGTCGACCTCACCCCATTCCTAAGAGATCTGTAAGGGGCGTGCATAAGCGCACCAGCGTGCCTATCGTCCCTGTCCTACTGTCCTCATCTATCTGTATTCACTTTGATTATGTTTATGTTTATACCTATACCTGCTATCTTGTACATGTTTGACAAACAAATAAATAAATAAAATAAATAAATAAAAATGTTTTAGATCTTTGCTACACAAAGGATGGAATTTTGAACAGCATTTATTTTGAGTAGAGCATATAATCCAAAAATAATCTTCAAAAGTTCAAAAGATTTATGCTTGAAGAAGATTCTCTGTTGTTGAGTAGAAATCATACTGCTGATTGTCTTGGCCCATTGGCAATGGAAATATGACAATATAGGATATGGTAATTATGTATGTAGCCATGCTGCCTCTTAACGAGCAACTTTCATTGCAAGGAAAATTGTAAACTACAAAAAAAAGACTAACTTATTCTCTTGCTGCTGTACCGTTGACATCTTAACTTTCCCATCTCCTGTAAATGAAGACTGAAATGAGAATCCAGCTACTCACATTAGAAAATGTGTCTTAAAGTGCTTTCAGGACATACCAGATGCTCCTGGGCTGGGTGGGGTGGGTGGAATAGAAAGAAGGATTTGCAAAGCAAATGTTCCTTTCTCAAACTGAGCAGGTAAGAGAATTTTTTTTTTCTTTAAGCTTGGGAAATTGTTTTGATTGAAAGAGAGAAAAAGAAAGAATTAGAAAGAATGTGCAACTCCTTAAAGCCTCTGCATACGATTTACTCCGGGTTTTTTTGCTCATCATAATTAAACTAGGATACTGCATCACTGATTAATTAAGATCGCCCTACAAGTTTACGCACGTGCACGTGCACGTGCACACGTACGTACACACACACACACACACACACACACATTTGCATTCTTTTTTGAAAAGGTTTAAAGCCTTTTTACAGAAACTTAAACAGTAAAAATAGACAACTGATTTTCTATTGTGCATTATTATGTATTATTATGTAGAGGTGCATATGTGCGTATAAGACATAATAGTTATTAAGTGTTGGTTTCATCTATTTATGCCTATGTGGACAACAAAAACATTTCTTTCTAAGGGACTACCTGACTAAGAAGCTTCAACAAGGATGTGTGTAATAAAGATGTTGTTCAATGCTACTTATGCAATATCCTTTTTGGATATTGAAATGCCTTTCTGATATACTGGGACTCCAAATTCCAGAGGTTTGCAACTCTTTGCAACTCTACGAACTGGACTCCAACCACAGCTGGACAGCACTATGCCAGGCAGGTCAAAGGCACATGGTGGCTTTATACACGAGGTAGCCCAGTCCATCCAGTTAATGCTCTTCATGTTTTGTCAGACAGGATGAATATGGAAAACAGAGGCACATGGAGAAAAGCGGAGTCCAATTATCCTGAAATGGGTTAGAGGAAGATCAAGATGCTTTCCAGTTGAAAGAAACAAAAGACCTCCAGAAACAAGGACTGATCTGCATTGAGCTAGTCAACTGCCATGGATATCTGGCATAGTCCACCAAAACTGAAACAAAAGCAATGACTTTGGGGGTTAAACATGCAATTGCGTAATGTTTGTGAGAGGGTGCAAATACACACATATAATAAAAAAATGTCTGTTCACCTAAAAATATGAAATTGTCTTTGAATTTCACTAGGTGAACCAGACTTCCCTCACAGTAATGAATTTCTGAGGCAAACTCCTTCCCTTCCCTTCCCTTCCCCTCCCCTCCCCTCTCCTCTTTTGCATTTCTTAACTATCCAACAACCATTAATCCTCTGGTGATGGACAAAACTGCTTAAACCACACAGTGTAAACTAAGTGAGTATAAAAACATAAAAACAATACTACCACTACTAATAATGAAATACAGTACATGCAGTCATAAGAAACTTCTCAACACATAACCAGGGGTGGGCTGCTGGGGGTTCGCAGGGGTTCAGGAGAACCTCTAGCTAAGATTCTGTGCAGTTTGGAGAACCTCCAAATCCCACTCCTGGCTGGCCCTGCCCACCCCACCCCTTCCTTCTAAAAAGGCTTCATAATACGTATGTTTTTTTGCTTTTTAAAAAGGTCTTTTTATTTTGGCATTAGAAACATTAAAAAGATATAGATGCCAAAGAAGCCCATCTGGAAAGGGCATTTCAAGTAGCTTTAAAGGCACGGTTTCCATGGGATCTTTTAGCTATGCTTCCACACCCACTATGTTTTTTTTCCCGGTGGTTGTTCTTTTCAGCTTTGTAAATCTAACAAGTTTCTGTGATCAATGTTATAAGTGCTTCCCTCCTCTTTGCAAGAGTGAAGGTGGATGAAACATCTCAGAGGAAGGTTGTTTTTTTTAAAAAAATTCAGAGTGAGCTTCTTTGGCAGTCATAAAAAGTGATGCCCACAATAGCTGTGTTGAAAATGAATATTTGGTTAAGTGAAATGCTTTTCCACAAGTAAAGCTAATGCTGCTCTGATCCTGTCATTTCCTGGTTTGTGTTTGCTAGAAGAAAGGGGTATTCTTCTTCTGTATCATGAGCGTTATTTGAATAAACGAAGGAATATATTGATATACAGTATCAGAGCGGCTACATCATAGCACATTAAATCTTAAGTTGTCTGAGATGGACTTGTAAATTTGTATATGCCAGAAATGGAAGTTACGTCAGGCTGCTTATTCCAGCACGCTTGCAATCATCAGTTATTATCAATTGGTGTTTTTTTTTAAAAAAAGTAATACAAAATGGATAAAGTATTAGAAATGTATACAACTTGGCTATGTCTACATTTTACACGCACACACACACACACATCAACTGGAAGCAAGGCAACACTTATTTATTTATTACATACTGGGCACGTATTCATATTGCTCCCATTTCCCCCCAAAATATATATATATCAAAGTACTTCACACTAACATAGGCATTCACCATAGCCAGTTCAACTTAGCCAAGCATCTGATTTTTACCCATGATTCTCAGTCCAGGTGTGGCAGCCTGCTTCTGCATCTCCTGGAACCCTACCTTGGCCATCCTAGTATTCATCCAGTGATACACTCTTAGGTTAAGTCAAAATAATGCTTCTGGACTTTGTGCTTTGAAGTGGAAAAAATCCAAAATGTTGACTTTGGGTTTTGCTGATTAGATAGGTTTGTTGTTATACTGTATAAATAGCTAGATGATGATGATGATGATGATGATGATGATGATGATGATGATGATGATGATGTTGATGTTGTTGTTTGTGTCTGATTCTCGGTGATTCTATGGCCAGGTCTCTCCACATTTCCCGGTCTTGCATTACTTCTTTGAGTTGTTGTTCTATGCTCTGGCTGGGATCAGCTTTGATGGTGTCCAGCCACTGTGTTCTTTGGGGGTTTGGGTTCCTTGGCTAGTATATATTACTATGTAAAAGTAAAAAGTTAAGGCTGTATATTATTATCTTATTCTACTGTGCTAAAAGGAGTCAGAAGTCAATGCTTTCCTTTCTTTCCCCCTTTTTCCCCTGCACTTTTTTCTCTGCCTTTTTTCCTTCCTTACCTTCCCATTATTTTCATTTTTCTTTGCATTTTATATTTTGATAAGCTAATGAAAAAATTAAAAGTCCAAATAATCCTCATGATATTCATCGCAAGTGGTTTGTATTTGTCTAATTCTGGAAGGGTCGATAAGGATTGTGAGTTTGTCACCTGCCTAAAAGACAATATAGTTTCCCCTCCCAGAGAAGAGGTGAGTTGCTAACGTTTAGTTTACCTCTACACAGTGCTTCATCTGCTGTAGTGGATAACGACTCTCCGTCAAGCGAGAACATCCTGGTGATGATCATCGCCTTCCAAATAGCGGGTGCAACCAAGCAATCAAAGCCCTGCCCCTTTTGAATGCACATTGCCCACCCGTGGCACCTGTGTCAAGAGGGATGGGGCTAGTCTGATTGGGCCTGCCATTTTCAAACAGAGTCTCATTGCTCCTGGTGTGGAACCTTGGATCTGGGGGAGAAGCAGTCTGGCTCTGCCATGAAACAGAATGAAGGGATTTCTTTCAGGGTAAATTTGGCATCAGAAAGATTTAGCCAGCAAGGCTTGTTAAGTATGGGCCCCAACTGGAGAAACAACATCAACTATAGTGGTGCTGCTAGAATATAGGTTAAGAATGAAGGCTTTGCTTGCATGCAGGATATTGTATCGTGAAGATTATTTTCCCTAAGTGCAATTTTAGATAACCTCAAAATCTTGCAGCATTGATTGGACCAAGCTAAGTATTTCCACTTCATGGCTCCATTATGTAAACCTGGCATAAGATTTCTAGGATTTACTCCTTGGATTTCTGCAGTTTTCTTTCCTTTCTCCTTTCTCCTCCTTCCTTCCCTTCCCCAAAACATGTTAAGCCTATTGTAAATGTGGTTTTTAGTGTTTCCCACTTTAAAATTGCATTGTCTAGCTGCCCATGTTTCACCAGGCCCAAAGAACATCAAAACAATCCAGAACGCATCAGTGACTTCAGATGTACCACATCTGCCTGCAACAGCTAACTCAGCATGATACTGTCTCAGAGTTGGCCTTCATTACAGTGTCTTTAAGAACCCAGGCAAAATGAAGTGGTGGATATCAGTGCAAGCAGGTCTCAGTCATGGAACACTGCCAGGGGCCGGTTCTCTTCCTCACGTGCTACGTGAGCGCACGCGCCTTGCGTGCCGTGCGGGCATGCCGCACGAATGCGCATGCATGCGCAGTGCTAAAAACCAAGCTTCTGCGCATGTGCAGAAGCAAAAAACAGCTGCACGTGCGCAGAAGCAAAAAACAAGATGGCAGCGCCTACGGCGCCGCCGAGAGAGTCGGTTCGGGGGCATGTCCAGCCGGCCATCACTGCCGGTTCGGCGAGCGGGGGAAAATTCCCGCTACCAGTTCTATAGAGCCAGTCCGAACCGGCAGGAACCCACCTCTGAACACTGCTCTTCCAAACCAAGTGTGTGGGGCTGTGTCTTTGTCATTAATATATCATCTAAGCCAGGGGTGTCAAATTCAATTTCATTGAGGGCCGCATCAGGGTTGTGTTTGACCTCGGTGGGCCGGGGTGGGTGTGGCCAGGGTGGGCGTGGCCAGCTTGATGTCACTCCTGTTGGGGGCATCTGTGGTGGCCCGAGTGCTCTGCCAGCGAAAACGGGCTCCCGAGCTCCGTTTTCGGCTGCCACAGCCTCCTGCAACCCTCTGCCAGTGAAAATGGAGCTCGGGAGGGCCCAAGCTCCATTTTCACTGGCAAAGGGTTGCAGGAGGCCGTGGCAGCCGAAAACGGAGCTCGGGAGCCTGTTTTTGCTGGTAAAAGCACCGCGGGCCAGTCCTTCGCTGTTTCCAGGGAGGCTCCGCAGGCCAGATCTAAGTACCCCGTGGGCCGGATCCGGCCCTCGGGCCTTGAGTTTGACACCCCTGATCTAAGCACAATAGTGTAGAGCAGTGTTTTTTCACCTCAACAACTTTAAGATTTATGTACTCCCAGAATTCTGGGAGAATGAAGAATTCTGGGAATCAAAGTCCACACATCTTAAAAGTGTTGTGGTTGAGAAACACTGGGGTAGACCACAAGGCTCTGTACTTTACATTTGCCAAGTACTCCTGGCCCTGTACTTGTATCAAATGATGGATAGCCAAATACATACCTTGTATTTATTTATTAAATTTATCTCCCTACCAAGCAACTCTGGGTGTAGAGTCTGGACTGTTGGCTGATTGTGACTGATGTTTATCCTGGGCTTGTAGGATTTGATGAATGCAGTGGTGAAATCCAATTTTTTTTTACTACCGGTTCTGTGGGCGTTGCTTGGTGGGCGTGGTGTGGCTTGGTGGGCGTGGCTTGGTGAGCGTGGCAGGGGAAGGATACTGCAAAATCTCTATTCCCACCCCACTCCAGGGGAAGGATACTGCAAAATCCCCATTCCCTCCCCACTCCTGGGGGAAGGATATTGCAAAATCCCCATTCCCTCCCCACTCCAGGGGAAGAATACTGCAAAATCCCCATTCCCTCCCCACTTCTGGGGGAAGGATATTGCAAAATCTCCATTCCCACCCCTCTCTGGGGCCAGCCAGTTCTCCAAACTACTCAAAATTTCTGCTACCGGTTCTCCGAACTACTCAAAATTTCTGCTACCGGTTCTCCAGAGACTGTCAGAACCTGCTGGATTTCAGCCCTGGATGAATGACACAGTGCAATAACTTCTTTGGATGTTTCTTTACTTTGGATATTCCATTTATTAAGAAAACACATCAAAGCTAATGGCATCAGTTAGCTTTATTTTCCCCAGTCTGGCTCTGCAAGCAGAATTTACCTCTGGCTAATTGCATTCCAAAGCTTGCTTCCTCCTTACCTTTTCCCCCTGCTAATGCTGCTGCTTGACTTTTAAAACTGTTTTGTAGACAGAACTTTCATTTTTCTGTACTACTGAATGCCAGAGCCTAAATTTTCTCTAACTGCATACATATTAGCAAGCTATAATTTGCTCTATCATGTAGTTGCACATGATTATTTCTAATTATTCTACTCTCTATTTATGTCATGTTTTAGAGATAAGAAAATGGATAAATATATACTCTCTGGCTTTCTCTGTCAGATTTCTCTCTCTGGTTTGCAGAACATTTTCTCTTCCAATTGCTTTCAGTCCTTGAGTGATCATCTCCACTGAAAAAACCAAGTTCCATGACATGTTTTCTTCTTCAAGTCTTCAGTCGGTCTTTTTCCAGATTTCACTCAACAATTCTCTTCAGTAATCTTCCCTGAATGTGTCTTTGAGCCAACAAGCATCTTGTCAATGGAAATTCTCAGTCATTCGGGTCATGGTTGTCCCAAAGGTGCTTTTTCAAGAGGCAACTTTATTTTTCCTTGAAGAAGTTTTGCTTCTCATCCAAGAAGCTTCCTCAGTTCTGACTGGATGGTGTGGAATCGAAGGATTTATATTCCTTGCAGACTTCTAGTCATTAGCACTCTTTCTGAGTCATTGAGGCCACTTGGAGGTTTATCTGTGCCTTCAGGGTCACTGGACTAGTGCAAATGGGGTGGAACCTTTTTGGAACTGCTGAAAGGATGTGTGGTAAACAGGAGATAGGTCATGTCACATCAAACCCCCCCCCCTCCCTAACTTTCTTGAGAAAGTTTTAATGTGGATGGCCTCTTTGAGCCCTCTTTCAAACCAGCAATCCTCTCTGTCCAGAATGTGGACTTAGCTGTATTCGAAAGAGTGGCCTTTGTCTTTCAAATGCAGATGGACTGCTGAATTTTGCCCTGATGGGTTTGTTCTCCTATGTTGTGCCATGCGTTTGTGAATTGTCTTCAAGGAAAAGTAAAGAAAGTCCAGTTGCCTCTTGAAAAAGCACCTTTAGGACAAGAAGCACCTTGCTAATCAACCAGCATTATTCTTTAGTGAAACCAACACAGCATTTTCAAGAACTACCATTGTCAAGGTCCATCTTAGGTTGTACCAACCACCGAAACGTCTCCTAATTCTTCCCAGTGATGTTCTTGAGACTCATTTCTCTACCTCTTCCTTCCTCCAATGGCATAATTTTCCCACGAGAAACTAAGTTATCTATTTATAGTCTGCCTCTAATTATCTACAAAGCATTCGTTTAGGTTTTATGTAGATATATTAACAGCTAGCAGGAAACCATGCTGAATGCAGGTTGCCACTTCTACCATTGTATCTTTTTTCATAACTATTACTGGAGACTTGATGCAGATTTTTTCCCCCCATTTCTAACGCTGTTTCCAAAACTGTGATGTTGTAATAGACAGAAGAAAGCTCAGATACTATGCCACCTGTCTGAAATTCAGCTTATCATGGGTATTAGATTGATTTCCTGAAAGATGTGGATTTCCCGTAGAACCATCCTTTTTTGCAGTCTTAAATATCAACCAGTCAAACCTAGTCATAACAGAGGTGGGTTCCTCCCAATTCGGACCAGATCATCCGAACCGGTAACGACCTGCTGGTGATGTCATGATGACATCACGGATCTGGTTCGGTCAGTGCCGGTCCATGGGCGCCGCCATATTTTTTTTAAAAAAATGAAAAAAAAATTTGATTTTTTTTTACTTTTTTCTTCTTCTGCGCATGCACAGAAGCCGAGTTTCTGGCACTGCGCATGTGTCGGCCATCTTGTTTTTGGCTTTTTTAAAAAAAAATTAATTTTTTAAATTTTTTTGGACTGCGCATGTGCGTGCGTGCCCACGAGGTGCGTGCGCGCCCACGAGGCGCAGCCACGTGGCGCGGGAGGAAGCGAACCGGCAGCGAGGTAAGTTAGAATCCACCCCTGAATCATAACCTATGCAGTCTATATCCAGGACACTAGAACTGTCATGCCTCATCGTCTGTAGACTCTTTTATCTTTAGCACATGAGCAACATCAAGGCATTGTATAGACATAATTATTTCACATATGAAATATTGCTTAATGTGTATTTAAATATATGTATAGCACCTTATTATCAGCACCAGCTGATAATTTTAAAGGTTCATAATAGTACAAGGAAAGTAATTAAGAGCAGCAAATAAAACCATGACAAAGAGAGAGAAGAATTCTACCAATCTCTAATTAGATACTGATACTAATGCTAATAGAAGAGAAAGAACTGGAGACAATTACAAAATATAAAGACCTGCAAACAGAAGTAGAATGATTGTGGCAAAAGAAAGCAAAGGCAGTACCAATAGCGATGGGTGCTGTGGATGCAATCCCCAAACATCTGGACCACCACTTGAACACTATCAGCATTGACAAAATCACCATGAGTCAATTGCAAAAGGCAGCTTTATCTAGAAGAGCTTACATCCCGTGACAGTACCTTTAACACCATCGAACAACAACATCTGCCTATCCCAGGTCCTTGGGAAGGACTCAAAAGGTAGATAAAAATGCCAAATCCAGTGTAAACGTTTGGCAAATTGTACAATCAACCATAATAATTGATTAGTGAGAAGATACTCAAGCACAAAACACAATGTGACATCAAAAACAGTGGAACAAAATAGGTAGAATTATTTTACCATATTAAAATATGTTTAAATAAATTCATCACTTTGCAGGTGACCTCAATCTTCCCTAAAAAAATGAACTCTGATTTGGGCAGTCTTAACTATACACTTGGAGGTACTGCTAACTATATTTACCTGCAAAGGAGAGAAAACCCTCTAATGTCAGGTCCCAATGAACTGTTTAACTAGTAATAAATCTAGATACTAAGTCCTTGACAAGGCATATAAATAGCAATCAAACTAATTATCATCTTCTTTTAACGACCCCATAATCCCTTGCAGGGTGGAGTCTGAGCAACTGAATGGAGCTAGCAGAGTGTTTTAATGGCCGGATGCCCTTCCTGTCGAGTTTTGTTCAGCAGATATATTCTCAGTGTGCCCAGAGAGAGAAATATCTGCCTCTACCTAGGATCGAACTCACAGCCTCCTGATTGTGAGGCGAGAGCTCCACCTCTAGGCCACTGCACCACTCCTAGCAATCAAACTCCTAGCAATCAAATGGGTGCAATGTTTTCTATAGTGGGTGAACAACAAATGACTTCTTTTTCTGATACTATATTTTTGGGAAATATTTCACCATGTTTTACCATAGAGTCCAGCAGTTTGAAACTTGCTCTGGTAAAGGCTCCTCTTTGATTCTGTGTCAGGCTCATGTTTTTCTCTTTTGTCCTTGGCCAACCATTTTAGTGCTTGTAAGCAACTCTATGTCAGTTTGAGCACTGACATCCAAAGCTCTCTGCTTGAAGATTTCCTTGGCCTGTTGTTTCGACTGAAAATAAATAAGAATGTGATAGGCCATGCGTTACCATAGTTTTAACAAGTTACTTTATCCAAATTAAGGACAGA
>QLTV01004146.1:3147940-3159269 GCA_003457575.1 Thermophis baileyi
GTGAGCTGCCAACTCCCTGCCACAGAATCTTATTTTTGGGCAGAATTTCCTGAACCTAGTTTAGAGTCCAGCCAACATCAGCTTAAAGCTACAGTGCGGATAATGGATATGCCGTAGCGTAGGGCTCCAGGGCAGACTCTTGTTTAGAACACACAACCCTTCTCATGCCAGGATCATAGTGTTTTCTTAAATAATAGATTAGAAAAACGTAGTTATTACTTACATTATTGTTTTCTGTCCACCGATCCCATCGTCCATAAAAAGGTTCAGAGCTTTTTTGAAACCGAAGGCCAAGTCAAGAAAATCTCCAACATTTCTACAGAATAAGAAAGAAAGGGAGGGGGAGGAGAGAACGAGTAGCCCAGGGCTGCCACTCTTCCCCTAACTTGATGTGGTGCAGAGGCCTCCCCCTTCCTCTCGCAGAGCCTGCCCTCTGGAGCATAATTCCCCAGAGATTCAGATGGCTCCTGGCCTGATTAAGGTCAGGAAGACTTTGAAAACTTCACTGTTCCCCCAGGGGCTTGGTTATGACCAATGTAAACTCCTTTGCATGGTTATTTCTCTTTTTCTACAGGCAGGTGATTTCTATTCTTAGCACTTAGCACTTAGCACTTAGACTTATATACCGCTTTACAGTGCTTTACAGCCCTCTCTAAGCGGTTCACAGAGTCAGCATATTGCCCCCAACAATCTGGGTCCTCATTTTACCCACCTCGGAAGGATGGAAGGCTGAGTCAACCTTGAGCCATTGAGATTTGAACTGCCGAACTGCAGCTAGCAGTCAGCTGAAGTAGCCTGCAGTACTGCACTCTAACCACTGCGCCACCTCGGCTCTATATGGTTCTATTGTTTACTGCATTTAACACTGTAAGTTGCTCAGTGTTTTATGCAGTTAAATGAATAAATGGGTCCTTCAAATATGGAGAGCCAAAATAGCATTCAAATACAGCATCATTTTCTCTCTCTTTTGCATCCTTTACAAAACGGGCAATGTACCATTTTTAAACATTATATTGATTTTTGTTATAAACATCTTGCACATTACTCTGTAATGCAACAATTAGAAGTGTGGGTTTGTTTTTTTTTACTTAGTGGGTGTATTCATTTAGTAAATTTATATAGTTGCCCACCTCATACAAAGTGGCTCTGCATGGTGTACAGCCATTAAACATTTATCTGGTCTCTTTCAATTATTTTCTTCATCCCTTTTCTTGTTGCGGTACTTTGTAGAAGTAGCGATAGCAAGGAAACTAACACCAGCGGCCACTCCAGTTGGTCACTGTTTAATTTTCCTAGAATGTCCTAAGTATCACATTATTTCAAGGGATTCTACTGAAAAATGTGTCTACTTCGGGAAAAAGAGTACTACAGGTAGTTCTTGACTTACAACCACAACTGAGCCCAAAATTTCCATTGCTAAGCAAGACAGTTGTTCAGTGAGTTTTGCCGCATTTTACGGCCTTTCTTGCTACAGTTGTTAAGTGAATCATTGCAGTTGTTAAGTTAGTAATACGGTTGTGAAGTGAATCTGGTTTCCCCATTGACTTTGCTTGTCAGAAGCTCGCAAAAGGGGATCACATGACCCCGGGACACTGCAACCATCATAAATATGAATCAGTTGCCAAATCAGTTGCCAAAATCAGTGGCCAAATGTCTGAATATTGGTCACATGACCATGAGGATGTTGCAACGGTCAGAAGTGTTGTTACGTACTGACGCACGGAGTACGTATTTGCATACCCGCCGCTGATTGGCTTAGTCAGCGGCGGGAGAAATGAACTGCTGTCAGTGGACAGCAGGCTGCAGGGAAGCCCTTAAAAGCGGCTTCCCTACCGCCAGCAGTCCAGTCCGTATTAGTTTCTTCCTTGTAATAAAAAGGTGCTGAACTGTTTCCTACGTCTCAGTTATTCTTCCCGCGCAAATCTAACACTGGCGATGAAGGTTGTGGAAAGCAGACAACAGGACAACAGGACAACAGGACAAAGGCACCTTGTGGCGATCCGTGGCCATCTTAAGCACGTTCCGACCTGCTCCGGCCAAACAACAGGATGGCACATCAGCAATCTCCTGCACCAGCATTCTTCAACCCACAGACCGACGAACCGAAGAATTATATGTCCAGATTCCGCATGTTCCTGGAACCCAACAATTTCCAGGATTTGCCGGACAATAGGAAGAGCGCTCTCTTCCCCTGCACCAGCATTCTTCAACCCACAGACCGAAGAATGGAAGACTTATATGTCCAGATTCCGCATGTTCCTGGAAACGAATAATTTCCAGGATTTGCTGGACAACAGGAAGAGGGCTCTCTTCCTCACATATTGCAGACCCAAGACCTACAAGTTGGCTGAGACACTGGTAGCACCCATGGACATCGAGTCCATCTCCTGGTCCACGCTACAAGCAGCATTAAAAGAACACTATGCCCCCTCCGATCCACCGATGGTAAATAGGAACAGATTCTACTCCAGCGACAACACGAGGGGGAGACAGTAAACGATTTCATTGCCAGCCTCTGAGAGATCACCTCCAGATGTGAATTCATCAACCCGAGGAGATGATGAAGGACCGCATCATACTAGGCATGAGGAATCTCAATCTCCAAAAGAAATTATTGATCAGGAGGGGCGCCATTTTCAAAGACGTGGTCGAGGAAGCGAGAGCCGCTGAATCATCGGACACCTCTGCAGCCAACGTCCACCGAACCAGCAGGGTCCATCACGCACACAGGCAGCTGGACTGGCGAACCGAGGTTCCAGAGGCCATAGATGAATTCGACGATGACGATGTCTACTGAATACAGCAGGACAAGAGGGTAAGCCCCAGAGACTTTAATCAAATGCAGCCCCGTTGTGCCAGCTGCCTAGGGGGCCATCCCAGGGCTACCTGTAAATTCAGGGAAGCCATTTGCCGCCGCTGCCAAAAGCGCGGCCACATAGCTGAGGCATGAAGAGCCACGCAACCAGCACAATACCAGACAACTCCACTCCAACCCAGACCACCCATGGGACCAGGGAGGCAAGCCCCAAACCATTCTGGGGACCACCCATGGGACCAGGGAGGCAAGCCCAAAACCATTCCGGGGCACAGAAGGGCAGAAGACGGGACGACTATGGATCCCAAGAGACACGGGGCACCTACCACACCACAGTGGGCCACGCCAATGCCAACCAGGGAGAGAAATTCATCATCACAGTGGCCATAGATGGACTGCCTTGCGACATGGAGCTAGACACCGGCTCCGTGTTCACAATAATGGCCTGGGGCACACTGAAACAACTGATGCCCAAAATCAACAGACAACAACTGCAACTGCAAAACATCCGCCTAACCGATTTCCATGGAAATCAAATCCAAGTCCTCAGCCGAACAGAAGTCCCAGTCAAGTTCAAAGAATTTAAGGGAACCTGCCTCTCATGGTAGTCAAAGGACACTGGCCAACACTGATGGGGGTGGAATGGCTCAAGCCGCTCGACATCGGCATCACCGGGCTACACCAGATCAGAGGGGACAAGCTGGATGAACTCCTCACAGACTTCCAGACCGTCTTCAGTGGGAGTCTAGGTAAATATAAGGGCAAACCTATATCGTTTAACCTGGACCCCAGCATAACTCCCATAAGATTAAAGCCTCAAAGGGTTCCTTTTGCGCTCCGACCTAAAGTCAATGAGCAGCTGGACAAATTGATAGCCCAAGGGGTATTGGAGCCAGTAGATCATGCCACGTGGGAAACCCCCATCATCACCCCCATGAAACCTGACGGGTCTATCCACATCTGTGCAGACTATAAAGGGACCATCAATAAAGCACTGCAACCAAACGCATACCCTGTGCCTATTGTCCAGCATTTACTACACTCGCCAGACAATGGAAAAATATTCGCAAAAATAGACCTGGCCCAGGCATATCAACAACTGCCTGTAGATGCAACCACAGAGGAAGCCCAGACCATAGTCACCCACAGGGGGGCTTTCAAGTGTAACCGACTGCAGTTTGGGGTCAGCGTGGCCCCTGGCCTATTCCAATGCTTAATGGAAAGGTTGCTGAACGGCATTCCCGGAGTGGTCCCCTACTTCGATGATGTCCTCATCTCAGGGGACTCAGAAGATCAACTAATACACAGGTTGCGGCAGGTATTACAGCGGTTTCAGGAACGGGGGCTCAAAGTAAAGAAAGACAAATGCAAGATTGGGGTCACCAGCATCGAATTTCTGGGGTTCCTCATAGACGGGTCCGGCATCTGACCCACAGATAAAAAGATTAAGGCCATCAAAGAAGCCCCAACACCCCGAAATAAATCTGAATTGCAAGCATTCTTGGGACTATTAAACTTTTATGCAATTTTCTTGCGACAAAAGGCAACCATTGCTGAGCCTCTGCATAGACTCCTGGGGAAGATGGCCACGTGGATATGGGGACAAAGAGAGGCCAATGCTTTTGCCGCCGTAAAGGACTTACTTTCCTCGGACAGCGTGCTGATGCAATATAGTGATACCCTCCCCCTGCTGCTAATGTGTGACGCCTCCCCCTTTGGGGTGGGGGCGGTACTGAGCCATAAATTACCCAATGGCTCGGAAGCCCCCATAGCCTTTTATTCCAAAACCCTGTCCCTGGCTGAACGCAACTACAGCCAACTGGACAAGGAAGCGCTTGCAGCAGTGGCCGGCATCAAGCGCTTCCATGAATACCTATATGGGCGGAAGTTCCAGTTAATAACTGACCACAAGCCTCTACTGGGTCTACTCGCCGGAAACAATCAGACACCACAATACATGTCTCCTCGACTGACCCGTTGGTCCATCTTCCTCTCTGGGTACAGCTACACACTTATCCATCGACCCAGAAAGAGCATCGGCCACGCGGACGCCCTCAGCCGCTGCCCAGACCCCGACCTGGTGGAAGACCCAGCTCCTGTGGCTGAGATTTTGCTCGTCGACATAGAGCGAACCAGCCCCGTCACATCCCGAGACATCGCGGAGCACACAGCGAAAGAGAGGGTGCTCTCCAAAGTAATGAACTGGGTGTTGAGGGGGTGGCCACAGGAGGAAGAAGGGGAGGAGTTTAAGACGTTTAAATTTAAAAATAAACAGATGGAACTATCAGTACTCAAGGGTTGCCTATTATGGGGGGAGCGAGTTATAATTCCCCAAAACCTCAGAAAAAGAGTGATAAAGACATTGCACATTGGGCACCCAGGGATAGTAAGGATGAAGGCACTGGCAAGGAGCTACCTGTGGTGGCCCCATCTGGATCAAGACATAACAGAATGGGTCGCGACTTGCCAGCCCTGTCAGGAAACCAGACCGGCCCCACCACAAACAACCCCGTCTGAATGGGAGACCCCCAACGCCCCATGGTCAAGAGTCCACATAGATTTTGCGGGACCAATGGCGGGTCAAACATTCCTAATCGTAATGGACGCTTATTCGAAGTGGCTGGAGGTGGTCAACATGCCTACCTTGACTACAGAAGCCACCATCCGGGCGTTGAGGAGGTTGTTCGCAACCCACGGTCTGCCAGATGTCTTGGTGTCAGACAATGGCCCGCAACTGACAGCCCGGCAAATGGAAGCATTCCTAGCAAACCTGGGGATCAGACATGTGCTAGTCTCACCATTCTGTCCGGCCAGCAACGGCCAAGCGGAAAGAATGGTGAGGATGACAAAGGAGACGCTCACCAGAATGGGCCCAGGGCCCTTGAATGATATGTATGTATGTGATTGTTAACTGGTTTTTTTAAATACTTTATGATGTTTTTAAATGTATTTTCTATACCTTGTTGTAAGCTGCCCAGAGTCCTTTGGGAGTTGGGCGGCATAGAAATACAATTAATAAATAATAAATTAATAAAATAAATAAACTGGCAAGAATGAATTGACCAGTTCCTGTTAGCCCAGCACATAACCCCAACCGCGGCAACAAACCGGAGCCCTGCCGAGCTACTGATGGGACGGAGACTGAGGTCCCAACTGGACTGATTAAATCCCACTTACAAACTGGACAAGCCCCTAGAGTCAAGCAAGCCTACAAGGACACTAGACATCCACAATTTAGTATTTGCACAGAACTTCTCGGGGGAACCCAAGTGGGTTAAAGCGACCATCATTGACATTACTGGCCCTAAGTCATACCGGGTCAAACTGGACGACAGCCGAGTGTGGAGACAACACATCGACCAACTGCAACACCGCGTGGGAGACTCCTGGCTAAGGCAACCAGAAGCCGAGCCACCGCTGGGGACTCCCACAGACAATCCTGAACAACGCGGGTCTCCGCCCCGCCGACCATACAGTTCCAGACGTTCAAACAACAACGGCGAGGACCAGGCCCTAGCTACACAACACCAAGGAACACTCGTCTCAAACCTGGAGAAGAGGTGCGAACACCTACTTGCAGCCGGGGAGGTCCAGCGAAGTCACCCGGGATCAGAGGACACAGACGCGGAGTCTTCAGCCGCCACGCCTGGAGGCCGGTTCCAGATATTTCCATCAAGCGGAGATGGAGCAACAAGAGCCATGTCCGCACCTGTTGAGAACTCCCGAGGAACTGAATTGCGCAGGCTCAGTAGGACTGTATGGTGACCCGCCTACTTGTGCGACTACATCACTCATACTAGCTCCCGATTGGACAATTGCTGAACTAAGAGGGGAGGGGTGTTACGTACTGACGCAGAGGAGTACGTATTTGCATACCTGCCGCTGCTTGGCTTAGTCAGCGGCGGGAGAAATGAACTGCTGTCAGTGGACAGCGGGCTGCAGGGAAGCCCTTAAAAGTGGCTTCCCTGCCTCCAGCAGTCCAGTCCCTATTAGTTTCTTCCTTGTAATAAAAAGGTGCTGAACTGTTTCCTACGTCTCGGTTATTCTTCCCGCGCAAATCTAACAAGTGTGAAAAACGTTCATAAGTCACTTTTTTCAGTGACGCTGTAACTTCAGTCACTAAATGGATAGTTATAAGCCGAGGACTTCCTGTAATAGACATTTGAAGGGGAGATTGGTACAACTTGGAACAATATTTAAAGGCATCCCACAGAAGAAGTTAACTAAAGTTTGTTTTATATTTGAGTCTCTCCAGCTAAATGGGTAAAAAGAAATACACCCATTCAGTGGACCTATATACAGTATAAATCTACCAGCTGGACTGAAAACATCCAGATGAGATGACATCTAGTTGGCAGAAAACTCTTAATTTTTTGCAATCCTCCCATGGCCCTGCAGATTTTTGCAGCCCAGCTATGATAGCCTGGCTATTCAAAATATATCACTAAATATGGCATAGATGTAAGAATTAATAAAACCATTTGGTTAATTGTCCCATCTATTCTCAGTGAAGACACATACCTAAAACAAAACAAGGCCCTATTTAAGGATAATAATACATAGGAGAATTCACATGACTTTTTTTTCCTAATGGTCTACTTCAATTATGTAGCATAGTTAGCAAATGTTACAGCCAAAGACAATTGTTGGAGAAGTCCATTTTGATGAGTTTCGTGACTTTATGGGTTCACTGTGGGATCTGAATCCCTACTGGGAGCTTTTTTAAAAAATATGACTTTTCCTCACACCCTCAAGCTTGCTTGCTTGCTTGCTTGCTTGCTTGCTTGCTTGCTTCCTTCCTTCCTTCCTTCCTTCCTTCCTTCCTTCCTTCCTTCCTTCCTCCCTGCCTCCCTCCCTCCCCCCCTCCCCCCCTCCCNNNNCTTCCTTCCTTCCTTCCTTCCTTCCTTCCTTCCTTCCTGCCTGCCTGCCTGCCTGCCTGCCTGCCTGCTGCCTGCCTGCCTCCCCCTTTTTTTTAATTCCCCAAGGATTACTCAGCTATGATGAACTCTGATTTGCAGCAGAATCTGTTATGTTGATTACTACCAGACAGACTTTTATACCGGTCCTTTAATCAGCCAAATATAATGTCTTTTGTTGGAAGAATGAACAAATAGACTGCTGATCAGTACAGGTTTGCATATTAGCATCCCACATTGAACTGGGTCTGTGAGATTACATCAAATGAACCTATAATCCCATGCATTACATACAGATTAAAAGTGACTTCAGTTTGGATGTCAGAATGATGATGGGTGCAAGTTTCTTGCATCTGCATTTCCCCTGTAAACTCAATTAAATAGCAAGTTTTCATAGGCTCAAATATGCTGGTTTCGGAGTACTGTAGACAGAATCAATAATCCTAGCAAGTCCATTTAATTTCTCTGGTGCCCTTCCTACTTCAGTAAGTCTATCATGGCTCTGCAGATTTGATTTCAAAATCACATCTGCATCCCCTGAGCAGATACAACTTTCGTTTTCTTTTCCAAGTGCAAATACGTTATTTGGTGCTTTGCCATTCCCAAAGGCTTAAACAAAGAAGAAAGACCTCTTTGGGTTTTTTTTAAAATAAATAAGTTAAATTATACACACCAAAGTAAAATAGTACAAATATACCTGTGTCCTAAATAGAATGGTTCTATCTTACATGAGATTTGATCATTTCACTTCTTTACATCCCACGTTTGTTGCTTTTTTGTTTGTTCAGTTGTTCCACTTTACACCGCTGAATCAATTACAAGCCCCATGGTGGTTTACAAAACAACCCGTAGTAAAAATGTCCTCAATTTTAGAGGTGTATGTGCCTTTGAGTTAGTGTTGAGTTCTTGCTACCACCTAGGCTAGTCTCTGCAGTTTTCTTGGCGAGATTTAGACAGTGATTTGCCATTGTCTGCTTCCTAGGGCTGAGAAAGAGTGACTGGCCCAGAGTCACCCAGCAAGATGGGAGTAGAATTCTAGGCAGTTGCCAGGAATCAATACTAACTTGAAGTCACCCCCCCACCCCAAATCCATAGAACAAATTATAATATTGGTGATAGGTATAAATAAATCAAATCTCTTTTGTCCCATCCAAACCCTTATGGGATGGCAAGAGACTGATGTATAGCTGGGTATCACCACACTAATGATATTGCCCCATAAACTGATTGATGTCCCTTCTCAAGCTCTGAGGCACCCCACCCACAAGGGCCATGAAGATAACTTCTTCTCTCCAATCACCCCTGACTGGAACTGCTAAAGGGGGGACAAAGGGAACCTCCATAAAATAATCTCATTTCTTCTGCAGGTGGTCCAGCAAGAAACCATGTTTGGTGGTATCAAAGGCAACTGAAAGGTCTAATGAGGGCTTACTCCTGACAAAAGTCATTCACAAGCACCACCAAAGGCATGTCCCTCCCATGTCCAGGCCTGAATCTTTATTGAAAAGGTCCAGGTAATCCACTTTCTTAAGGACAATTTATGAAGTTGGACAGTGGAGTCGCATGGTGGTCTAGTGGTGAAGATGCTCACCTCCACTTGGAAGGTTGAGAGTTCAATCCTAGGTAGCGGCAGATGTTTCTCTCTCCTAGGGCGCAAAGAAAATAATATCTGCTGTGAACTCTGTGTAGACATCTGGCCAGTAAACATTCAGCTCCATCCAGTCTCCCTGACTCTACCCTGAATAGGGACTACATGGTCATAAAAAGGGAGGGTTTTTTTAAATGAGGTTGACAGTAACTTCCAGACAACCTGACTGATTCTGTTCAGATGTATGCATTGATTTTTATATAACATGGAATTCAGATCTTAGTGATCTGCATCAAGAAAGCTCAGTGACATATTTTGACTATGAAAATCATTTCTGAGAGTCTCCAAAAAGCTTTGTGGAGCATGTACCTGGGAAGCAACAGGGTATGCAGTATACACATGACAAGGAAGGACATGAAATTATGGCACATTTGATGTAAGTACTGTATTTGAAAGAGGATGCAGCTCTGAAAATAATGAGGAAATGCTAAAGCATAGGAGCTGAAAAACAACTTAAATTGTTATCAGTAATTAATAAAAGAAAATATTTGGAACTCAGGGTTGAACTGTGGAGTCCTTGGTGCTCTCTGAGCTTGTTCGCTTTCCTGCAAGACATTTCATTACCCAACTATGCAACATCTTCAGTGCTAGAAGCGGGTGGGGTTTGCTCTCAGTTTATATACAAGTGGCTCGCCCTTTCAATGTTAATGGGAATGTTGTTTTCTTCTTGGTAGTTCTTTAATTAGACTGTTGTTTACAGTTTGTTCATTTGTATTAGAAATCACTTCTCACATTTATTAGTCTCTCCCTATTCAGGATATTTATTTATTTTAAACTGAAAGCAGATAATTTGACACTTTGTACAAGCAAGTAAAATTTTTCTCCCCTACTCCAACACATTCAAACAACTAGTAACCCACAAGGAAACACACAAAAGACCTAGTTTCATTCAAGCTGGTTATAAGCTCTTGGTTAGGAAAACTGTCATTTTCTATTCTTCGGAGACACTGTTCTGAATAGGAGGTGGCTTCTACAAACCGGAAGAGTGGCCCTGTGCACATTTCTCTAGCTTGGCCCTCTGATCCATAAACTATTGAATAATTCTTTTGAGGTCCAGAGGTCAGACCAGCTCCTTAAGATAGAAGGCATTGCTGGTCTTCCCTAAAAATAATATAAGACTGCAATGCCTACATGTTGAGCTTGATTCCCAACCTTGTCCGAAAGGTGCTTTTTCAGGAGGCACCTGGACTTTCTTTGAAGACATTTCGCTTGTCATCCAAGAAGCTTCTTCGAAGCAAAGTGAAACGTCTTCAAAAAAAAAAGAAGAAAGTCCAGTTGCCTCCTGAAAAAAACACCTTTGGGACAACCATGACCTGGATGACTGAGAATCTCTACAGATAGCAATAGCACTTAGACTTATATACCGCTTCATAGTGCTTTACAGCCCTCTCTAAGCGGTTTACAGAGTTAGCATATTGCCCCCAACAATCTGGGTCCTCATTTTACCCACCTCGGAAGGATGGAAGGCTGATTCCCAACCTTGTTAGTGTTATAGGTGTAATTTGCCATTACTTTCTTCTGGAAATTTTCCTGACTATCCAATAGTTCTTGAATTTCCAGGTGGTTCCCTACCCAAGGCCTAACTCGAGAATCAGATAGACTAACTAGAGCTGACCAAGATCAGCAAAGTGGTTGTCCAGGTCCTTCCCTCTGCTAAAGAAAAAAAAATAAGTGGCTGCTCTATCTTAAAAATCTGGTCTATAGATGATGGCTCTAAATGGACCAATCCCAGCAATTCAACCGCTTAGAACAGCGGTTCTCAACCTGTGGGTCGCGACCCCTTTGGGGGTCGAACAACCATTTCACAGGGGTCGCCGCGTGCGTTAGCCTGCCATCTTGGTGCCACCATCACTGCAGGGGTGAAAAGGTCCCGTTTCGGCCGTGCCTTCGGGTCGCCGGACAGCTGGTAGCCCGGACGCCGCCATTTTGCTTCTTCTACCCTCTGTGCAT
>QLTV01004146.1:3159351-3186850 GCA_003457575.1 Thermophis baileyi
GCGGGGAGGGGGGCGCGGCAGCGGGGGGGTGTCGTGGGGGGGTGTCGCGGCATTAGAAAGGTTGAGAACCACTGGCTTAGAATCTTATGCTAAAGGTTTTTCCCCATCTGTATATTAATTAGAATCAACAGGGTTTCCATATCTCACTGGATCAGGTCAATAATGTATTAGCCAATGTCAGCCAATGCCATACCCAAATTATCTAGGTACAACTGAGAAGACATGAACAATAAAAGGTTATTTTGTCCTATCTATTTTGCAAATGTGCCATGTCTGCCTTAATTTGGAGTACAAAATCTGCTCACCTCGTATCAAATAATCAGTACCGGTAAGAAAGCAATATGTCAAACTGAAGGCATATTAATTAACTAGACCTTCACAGGCAGCCAACTCTCCCTATCCTAAGAATTTGTGACCTATTCTTGTTATGAGGAAAGAGCATTCATTTCCTCTTTGGAAGTTGAGGTGACATAATTCAGTCTAAGGGATGTTTATCAGCACTTTATCACCATTGCAGCTCTTCCAATGGGTGGTGTTTGAGAAGAGCTTTCAGGTGTTTACCAGCTTTTGACACCTTTCTTGGTGTGAAGGCCCATGTCAATTCAGGGTTACGATGTAGAAGACATCATAGAGGGTAAAACTCAATCTGAGGCTCACTCAATCTGGGGCTAAGGGTGGGAAAGTTGGTAAGTAAACCAAGTACCATGATTCAACGTTCCCTCTAAGGTGCGTGGCCGCGCGGCCGTGCACATAACGAGACAACGCCTCGTTTCCAACTTCCGCACGGCGTTTTCTACTGTTAAAGGGAACATTGCCCTGATTGTGGGAAATGAAATCTAGAGGGAAGAGAGGAACTAAAAGTCTGCCTAGCTCTCATTTCTATCTGGCAGGAAACACGGGCACCCACCAACCTACACCAAGTAGAATACAATGTTTAATATAACCCTTAAAAGGGTTAATTTTAACAGGTTCCTTCTACCCATCTTTCTTATCCCATAACTGTCCTCATCGATTGAAAGGATTATTTATGTATGTATTTTTTTTCTAGTTATTTGATTTGTATGCCCGTAGTAGGTTAGGGCAAAGGGCCATGGATGACTCCTCCTTACATGATATGGAACTGAGTCAATATAAAAGGCCTCTATAAAAGCTTCTCCAGAGATGCTTCAAATTGTTCCTTATTTACTCTCTTCCTGCCATGAACAGTCTTTCAATCACTTTTGACAATAAGCTTAATTAAGCTAGGATGAAACAATTGGGGCCATTTAAACCAGGCAGGCATTTATGTGTCATGCTACTTGTCCCAATATTACATTTTATTACTCTGTGTTTCTTTTCTTTTTCCCCGGTAATGGGTGAGTTTTCTTATTAAGGACAAATGAATAAATAATGCATAATGTATTTAAAAATAATCACTTAATGATGAGGTGTGGTTTTATTACATACGCTTTAAGAGGGAAAATTGTTAGAAGGGCTGCCAGAGTACAAATCACCATTATGAATGTTCCCACTGCCACTTCGGAAGCGCTTCCAGTATGAATGAACTCAGTAGCAATTACCCGAGAAATTACGAGGGATGGTCAGGGAGTAAACGGACAGGATAAATCTACATACAGTACATTAATCTAGAAGAATTGATACGGGAGCATAAACATTATGTATGCTTATGTAAATATTCATTTATGGCCACCTAGAACGACCTCTCACTGGAGATCCATTTTTCTCAACATTGTCTGCTTTCTGGAGAATTTTATTTATTTACTTATTTAAAAGATTTATATATCCACCCATCTTTCAGCCAACTCTGGGCAGCTCCCAATCAAAAATTAAAAGACATATGAAATCATTAAAAAAAAATTTTTAAACATAAAACATACCCAATTAAACATATGTGGGAAGTCCCCCCCACAGAAGAATGAAATATTTTGGGAAATATTAAAAAGGCAGAATATTATATTTCCCTAAAGGAGAAATGGAGAAACATGTCTTTAGAGGCAGAAAGCAGCCTCCAGTCCTTCTTAATAGCCCACAGCAGATGCCAGCACTTAAGGAGATAAAGAGCTTATTGAAAGAGGAAACCAAGTATTTAGATAGCTCTATTCATAAGCAAAGCAAAAACTGCAGGCAGAAATCCATTCAAGACAGGATATTTTGAAACTCCTTGCAGCAAAAGTTTGATAGCTAACAAAGGCAGAATGGTAGGATTAGAAAGCAGCCCCTCACCCAAGATCCAACACAGGACGAAAGCCATTAGCCACAATAGGAATTGCCCAACACCCTTTCAGAACACAAGCCCCTTCATTGCATCCCCAGAACAGTTCAAACTTCAAAGTCACAGAAACCTATAAAGATCCATCCAGTCATTCAACCATCTGTTCAGCTGACCCAGAACTGCTGTTGGTTCTGTTCATCAATAAACTTTCTTTCCAGTCAGCCTCCATGTTGTTTCCGGCGTCTTTCTCCCAGCTTGGAACTGAACCAGATGGATTTTCCTTCCAACAATTAAAACATTAAAAACAACAAAAAACAGGCACCAATCAGTGCTTACATGCCATCATCTGATCTTCTCCCAAATTCTTGGGGGATGGGGAGAGCCAGACCTTCAAAGCCTTATGGAAGGTTAAAAGGGTGGAGAGTAGAAGACCTCAGAGAAGGCCTCAGGAGGCAGAGTATTCCATAGGGTAGGGCAGTGATGGTGAACCTTTTTTGGTTCGCGTGCCAAAAGGGGGGGTGCACGGGGGGGTCACGCGCACGCGTGCCCACACCCATAATTCCATGCGCCCCCTCACGCATGCGTGTGTGACCCCCCCCCGCTCCCGGCACGTGATGGCACACCCGTTTTTCGCTCTCACCAGGCTTCAGAGCCTTTCTAGGAGCCTGGGGAGAGTGAAAACGGCCTTCCCCCCTCCCCGGAGGCCCTCCGGAGGCAGAAAACAGCCCGTTTGCCAACTTCCGGTTGGACCGGAAGTCCCGGGATTTTTTTTGCTTTCCCCAGGCTTCAGTGCCATTCTAGGAGCCTAGGGAGGGCAAAAATGGCCTTCCCCATCCCCCCGGAGGTCCTCCGGAGGCCAGAAACGTTCCGTTTGCCGACTACCAGTTGGACCGGAAGTCCCATTTTTTTGCTCTCCCCAGGCTTCAGAGCCTTTCTAGGAGCCTAGGGAGGGCGAAAATGGCCTCCCCCCTGGAGGCACTCTGGAGGCCAGAAATGGCCCATTTCAAGTTGGGAAACGGGCCATTTCTGGCCTCCGGAGGGCCTCCGGGGGGTGGGGAAGGTTGTTTTCACCCTCCCCAGGCTCCTAGAAAGGTTCTGAAGCCTGGGGAGAGCAAAAAAAATGGGACTTCCGGGCCAACCAGAAGTCGGCAAATGGAACATTTCCGGCCTTCAGAGGACCTCCGGGGGGATGGGTGGGGAAGGCCGTTTTCGCCCTCCCCAGGCTCCTAGAAAGGCTCTGGAGCTTGGGGAGAGCAAAAAATGGGCCTTCCCCACTCCCTCCGGAGGCTGGAAACAGCCTGTTTCCTGACTCCCAGTAGGCCCAGAAGGCCCCAAAATCAGGTGGCCAGCGCGCGCATGCGGCCGGACCTGAGCTCGTGTGCCCACCAATATGGCTCCACGTGCCACTTGTGGCACGCGTGCCATAGATTCGCCATCACGGGGGTAGGGGCTGCCATAGAAAAGGCACCCTTCCTAGCTCCCATCAGATGGCAATATTATTTTAGGGGAAGGGACTAGGAGCATGTCCACCCTATCCAGGGGTGGGTTCTAACTTACCTCACTGCTGGTTTGCTTCCTCCCACACCTGTGGGCACACCTTGTGGGCGCGCCTTGTGGGCGTGGGCGCGCTTTGCGCGTGCGCGCATACGCAGTGCCGAAAAATTAAAAAAATTCCCCCCCAAAAGCCAAAAACAAGATGGCGACGCATAAGCAGTGCCAGAAACTTGGCTTCTGCACATGCACAGAAGGAAAAAATTTTTTAAATATAATCCCCCCCCCCAATTTTTTTTAAAAAAAAAATAATCCAAAGAAAAATATGGCGGTGCCCATGGACCGGCATGGACCGAACTGGATCAGTGACATCACCGTGATGTCACCAGCGAGTCACTATCGGTTCGGGCGAACCGGTCCAAACCGGGAGGAACCCACCTCTGACCCTATCTAACTCCTCAGGAAAAGGTGGTCCTGCAGATACAGTAGCCTGGTCATATATGGCTTTAAAGGTGATGAGCACCTTGAATTGCACCCAGAAAGAAACTGGAAGCCAATGCAGCTCGTGCAACAGAGATGTCACATGAGCAAATCTAGGGGCTCCCATTACTGTGCACATATGACGGATTCTTGACCATTTGAAGTTTCTGGGTGATTTTCAAGGGCAGCCCCATGTAGAACACATTGCAGTAATCCAAAAAGGAGATGACCAAGGCATGAGTGACCATAAGCAAGGCAAGGCAAGGTGGAACTTTCCCAGAAGAAAGTTGGGGTTGGGGTGGGGTACTACATAATATTTAAAGTACTACATACTTTATTGGATTTTATTTGTCTTATTTTTTATATTTATTGTATTTCTATATTTTGTAAGACACCAAAAGTCTTGGGATGTGGCAACCTACAGATTTGATAAACAAGCAAACAAACAAACAAACAAATAAATAAATAGCAATACAGGTAAATGTAACAGAGTCAGATGATGATGCTGTGTTAGGAACCAGGAGATGGTGAGTTCTAGTCCCATCAAAGCCAGCTGGGTAACATTGTGCCAGTCACTCTCTCTCAGCCCTAGGAAGCAGGCAATGGCAAATCATTTCCAAAAAAACTTGCCAATAAAAATTTAGAGACTAATGTAAAATTAAGAGTTGTTTGGAGTCAACACTTCCTTGAAGGCCCCCCCCACACACAAAAAACAAAACAAAAGAAAGTAAAATATAAATTAAAATTGAAGGACTAAAGCGTAAAATAATTCTTTAAAAAGTTTCCTGTTACCTAAAAAGGCAGATACTTTTTAAAGAATCACTGGGTTTTTACTTGCTCCCATTTTTTTTAACAGTACCTCCTAAAAATATTTTATGCTTGAACTGTTAAAACTGTTAATGTGTATCTGTATGTGTTAACAGATTCTAACATCTCAAGCAGGGCTGAACACGTTTATTGAGAATTATAAAGAACTTGGAAATTAATTATAAATTACAACGCTGGATTTTAATAAGATTGCAACTGAAGCTCTCATCCATGAAATCATGATGTATAGTTATTATTCCACTATTGTTAAAATCTATGTAACTCACATTTCTCTAACAATTCACTGCAGGTGATTTTTCCAATCCACAGAATTTTTTTAAAAAGTTGTTACCAATTAAATATTCTAAAAAAATACACTTAGAAATCGCAACTATTAATACGAAGTAGCTAATTATTTGAACAAAAACTCAGCGTCGCCATCAACCAGGAACATGCTTGGTTGGAGATAAATCCTCTTGAAATCAATGGGACTTATTTCCATGCAAATTTGTCAAGGATTGAGGTTTAAGAGACTTTTAAAGCAGAAGTTTGATATTCAATCCAACATTGCTGGTTGCCAAGGGCTGGTCTTCTTCTCCCCCCCCCCCGCCTTTTTTTTGAATGACTTCATAAATATCATTGCAAATTGAAACTAAAAAAAGGTTCAATAGCTCCTTACAAAGTAGTGGATAAGGGTGAGCAGAGATCCTTGGGGGGTGGGGGGGAGAGAAAAAACAATCTCGTTATTCATATTTAACTGATTGCAACACAAAAATAAGCTTAATGTAGATTGAAGATTAAGATTCAATAACAGTATCTTAAAGGTGAAAATTCAATGAGCAAAATCATTTATATAATGTCCCTAGAGACAAGTTCTTTGTTTAATAATGAAATCTGTGACAAACAATTACTTTTAGGTTTTTATCCTATGACACTTTCAGACTGTTTGATTTCTGACCATCTCCTCACAATCCTTTAAAAAGCCATTACACTGGTTTTGCAAAGTGTGTTGAGCCAGAATGTGGTTTATTTGCTTTCACTTAGCATGAAGTGGGAAGTCTGCTATTATGGCTTGCAAGTTGTGATTTAGGGTTTCGCATACAGGTTGTCCTTGACTTACAACCGTTCATTTAGTGACCAAAGTTACAACGGCATTGAAAAAAGTGAGTTATGACTGTTTTTCATACAACTGTCACAGCATTCCCAGGGTCATGTGATCAAAATTCAGATGCTGGGCAACTGGCATGTATTCATGATGGTTGCAGTGTCCCGGGATCATGTGATCACCTTTTGTGATCTTCTGAGAAGCAAAGTCAATGGAGAAGCCAGATTCACTTAGTAACCATGTTCTTAAAACTCTACAGATCCCTACTTTATCCCAAAGGTGCTTTTTTTCAAGTGGCAACTGGACTTTCTTGTTTTTCTTTGAAGACATTTCGCTTCTCATCCAAGAAGAAGAGAGCTGAAGAAGCTTCTTGGATGAGAAGTGAAACGTCTTCAAAGAAAACAAGAATTTCCAGTTGCCTCTTGAAAAAAGCATCTTTGGGACAACCATGACCTGGATGACTGAGAATCTCCATAGACATCCCTACTTTACATTTCTCCCCTAGAGACTCTAATTCACAAAGCTTCCAAGCCCAAAGAATTACCGGTAATAAATAGGCTAGAAAGCAGGAGGCCATGAGGTCCAGTCCTTCCTTAGCCATAAAAGTCAGCTGGGTGACTTTGGGCCAGTCACTCACCCTCAGCCAAACTCATCTCACAGGATTGTTGTTGTGAGGAAAATAGGAAGGGGAAGGTGTGTTACTATGTTCCCCACCATTAGTTGTTTGTAAAAATAATAAAGGCAGGAAATAAATAAATAAATAAATAAATAAATAAATAAATAAATAAATAAATAAATAAATAAATAAATAAATAAATAAATAAATAAATAAATGCATACATACATACATACATACATACATATATACATACAGTATAAAACATCTTGACTGCTCTTATTTGTTTTACTGATTTGTTTACACTTCATTATTACATTTTGCTACCGTAATAATGTTTATTTCCATGCTGGTTTTGATAGAGAGTAGCACCTTCCCCCTTAAGGTGCCGCACAGGTTTCCCACCTGTGGCAAATAAATAAAATAAAATAAATAAATAAATAAATAAATAAATAAATAAATAAATAAATAAATAAACAAACAAACAAACATTATCAAAATAAGTCTATTATTTATTTATTTATTTATCCATTCATTCATTCATTCATTCATTCATTTACCGCCCATCTTCCTGTGGGGCTACTCTTAACTTGTAACCAACTTGTAACTGAAACTCCTCTGTTGCATTGCTTTGGCTGAGCATCAGAGGTGGGTTGCTCCCGGTTCGGCCCGGTTCTTAGAGCTGGTAGCGGCGACAGTGGGAGGCTCCACCCACCCGCCCAGAATGCTTCTGCGCATGCACAGAAGCTTCTGTGCATGCACAGAAATGGCGCACGCGCACATGCGCACAAGCGCGAACCGGTAGTAAAGGGTTTTAGAACCCACTACTGCTGAGCATGTTGGTGGGAAACCTGCGCGGCACCTTAAGGGGGAAGGTGCCACTCTCTTTTAATGGGCTTGTTTCATTGTGTTTTTGTAAAGGTCGAAGGGACCCTCTGGGGAGGCTGGGCTCTATGTTTAAGTAATCTTTCCTTTAAGAGAAAGCTTTCACATCTTAGCTTTTGATAATTGTGGGCTTATCCTCTTAGCCATTATATTTCTGAAATGGGAACTGTAAAAGAAAGGTAAAGCTGACCTTGAGGAAGATATGAGAGAACAGTTAAGGGAGGGGACAGAACAGACACACACACACACACACACAAAATTACACAACTCTGAGAAAGAGAGAAGCACGAGAGAGGAATTCAGATCACCTTGTTTGGTAGAAGAGTAAGTTAGAAAGAAACTTGGAAGAAGAAGATGCTTTCAAGATTTTGTAATTCTATCTTACTGCAAAAGAGAGCAACTGTGGAATCCCCGCTGTGTTTATTTTTCACCTGGCCTCCCACAAAAGGGCTAACAACACCCTCTCCCCCATGAAAGAGGTTTCAATCATTCTTTGGCGAGCCTCTTTTGTTCTGCCTCCTGCTGAAGAACAGGACGAAAAGGTATGTTAAAAGCAGAGATCTTTCCGAAACTAAAAATGTTTCTTTGCTGGGAAAGGAACGGATCGGGGAGCCTCTGCCATGCTTTGTGCCTGCCTGAAACTGTTTTATAGATTTGTGCAAATGCACACATCACAGCATGGAAGGCAATCAATAAAGGAGGGCAGTTGTGAAGGGATGGAGGGAGGCCCATCCTTTTCTCCTCTTTTGCTTTTGGCAAAAATTAAACGGAGGTGGGAAAACATGCTCGCCTGAGGTTCATCTGTTGGCCACTTCTCTTTGGGAGGTGCTGTATCTGGGGAAGGCTGAACAAGCGTGCAACTGCACCAGCCTAATTTCCTGCTGGTCCCTCAACTGGGTGCATTGCCTGGCATTGGGCAATCTTGCAAAAACCTGCTGCTCGCCTCCCCGAGCTCCAGTTTCCTTTCCTCCTGTTTCCTATTCTTTCCCTGGCTGATTTAGGGTTCGGTTTAATATGATCGCATTCCAATGGAGAAAATGATGACTCAAACAAATTGTTCTCGGAACCTGGATGTACTGGCAACCTTGCTCAGATAAAGGTCAGCAGTTGCTCCATTGAAGAAGAAAAACTGATCAGCATGTAATGCCGCAAATAAAAAGCAAAGGACCCTTCTGGATATCCTTTATAATTCTGGCACCGGGAAACTAAGCAAGTTTGCACCGCCTTGAGAAAAAGTGGCTGGCGCAGTGGTTAGAATGCAGTCCTGCAGGCTACTGATTGCTGGTTGCCAACAGTTTAGCAGTTCAATTCTCACCAGCTCAGGGTTGACTCAGTCTTCCATCCTTCCGAGGTCGGTAAAATGAGGACCCAGATTGTTGGCAGTGTTGGAAGAAATATCCATCTGGTTCAGTTCCAAGCTGGGAGAAAGGCGCTGGAAATAAAATGGAGGCTGATTGGAAAGAAAGTAAGTGGGTTTATTGATGAAGCAGGCCCACCAACAGTGTGTGGTTCTGGGACATCTGACAAATTAGCTAGATGAGTGCCAGGATTTTTATACAGGTCCTGAAATGCTGCTGGGGTGGGTGGGTTGTGCAATGTCTGAAATTTCCTTAGGAAATTATGCAGTGTAGTGAGCTCTGTGTCTTCTGCTAAATGGTAGTGGGTTAATCTTATTATGTCCTAAATGGTCATGTCCTGTTCTTAGAATTTTGGGTGGAGGAGAATGTAAATTTTAATCCCATCACTGGAGGTGAAGGTCTTTTGTTTCTGAATAGGCTGGCCCAATCTTTCTTAATGGGCACAAAATATCTGCTGGGGCCTATTAAGAAAGACTGAGTCTGCTTTTTGTCTTTAAGAGCATGTTTCTCCATTTCTCCTTTAGGGAAATATAATATTCTGCCTCTTTTAAATATTCCCCCAAAACATTTCATTCTCTAGGATTGGGGGGATGCTTCCCACAGCTTAATAAACAAAGATCTGCATGCTGGCTCTGTAAACCACTTAGAGAGGGCTGTAAAGCACTGTGAAGCGGTATATAAGTCTAAGTGCTATTGCTATTGCTATTTTTACTCCAGTGTTTTCTGACCCAAATGGCCTAGGCCAGGGATCTGCAACCTTAAACACTCAAACAGCCATTTGGACCCATTTCCCACTGAAAAGAAAACAATGGGAGCCAATAATTTAATAACCGGTGTGACTGGATGGCATGGCCAACTCAACGTCACTCACTTCCACCCAGTCACATGACCCCCAGCCACGCCTACCTAGCTGGTCATTAGGGCAGAGAACTGGTTGTTAAATTATTTGCCCCGCCCGGCCCCGCCCCGCCTCACCCCTCCCCTCCCAGCCACCTCTTGCCACACCCGGCCTCAGATGTGTTGTTCACCATTTTTTCTCTCTGTCTGTCTGTCTCTCTTTCTCTGTATCTCTCTCTCTGTCTTTCTCTCGCTCTCTCTCGCTCTCACTGTGTGTCTCTGTCTGTCTCTTGTCTCTCTCTGACACTGCTGCTGTTGCCAGGGTTGAGTGGGGCAGGGTCGCATTGTGGCTCTGCATTGTAATGGGCTCCAGGAGGAGAAGAGGACCCCGTCTCCCCCATTGTGAAGCGCACTAAATTTCACTGTGCTGCGCAAGGCGCTGTGAGAGCAGTGGGCAGGCCATGGAGGCGGCAACAGCTCTGAGCCCGAAGCAGCTTATAGCCCCGAGCCCAAAGCAGCGAGAGGTGAGTGCTGCCTTGAGCGCAAATGTACTGCGATGAAGGCAGAATGCTGTTGCTGCACAAAGGCAAGTACAGGGGCGCTTTGCTCCCTCTCTGGAATATGGAGGGAGTCTCCATCCCCCGCCTTCTCAGGCCAGGTGAGTGACTGGGAGAGGAGGGGAGGGGCCAGCCAGTGGTGGGATCAGCCGACGGAGCCGCAGCAGAGGGCCGAAAGAGCTGCATGCGGCTCCAGAGCTGCGGGTTGCTGACCCCTGGCCTAGGCTATAGTCTAGGGGAGAGGTAATAGTTTTTGAGGACAGCCAAATGTGAAGCTATGGAATTTCCCTTTTTCATCACTCCTTGAGCATCCTGGTAAAGAAAGCAGAATTGAGTTAGCGACGGAGAGTTAGCCAAGAGTGAAGCACTAAGAAAGGGACAGCGAGATGACTAGAGAAGAGAGCAATGACAAACTAAAAGCCCTTTCTTTACATACATACACAGAGAGAGAGAACTAAAACAATAGCTTTAATATTCAGGAACCCTACAAAAAGGTAACTCAACGCTCAGAGACAATTTAGATTTGTATAAGTGCAGGTAGTCCTTGACTTACAACCATTTGTTCAGTGACCAAAGGATTGGAAGGTGACCCTTCTTTAGCCCAGCCTTTTTCTCTGTAGCCTGCTCACCTGTGGTACAGGTGGTCCTCAACTTACAACAGTTCATTTAATGACCGTTTGAAGTTACAACAGCACTGAAAAAAGTGACTTACGACCAGTTTTCATACTTACGACCGTTAACAGCATCCCCATGATCACATGATCAAAATTCAGACTCTTCGCAATTGGCTCGTATTTATGACGGTCTCAATGTCCCGGGGTCATGTGATCCCCTTTTGTGACTTTCTGACAAGCAAAGTCAATAGGGAAGCCAGATTCACTTCAAAACCGTGTTACTTACTAAACAACTGCAGTGATTCACTTAACAACCGTGGCAAGAAAGATCGTAAAATGGAGCAAAACTCACTTAACAAATGTCTCACTTAGCAGCAGAAATTCTGGGGTCAATTGTGGTTGTAAGTTGAGAATTACCTGTATACATTGTCCTTTATTGCATGGTGATGTAGGAAATTACAGCAGGGATGACTGCTCTCTTAACAAGTTATCAGGCCTCTTCACAGATTGAACAAATATATTTATGGTGGCAGTTGTATTCTGGCTGTTTTAAATCTGCCTACCATGGATGTTTTAACTTTTTATTTTTCTTCTATTTAAGCCACCCAAATCGTTTTGATTGCAGCAGCATAAGAATAAGTTTAAATATATTGATCAATAATTGGCATACCATCTGAAGCTGAGTGAAGTCCCTCTAGCTGTAACCTCCTGCTGCTGTTTTAGCAGCAGCCTTAATACTCGGAGGAGCCCTAACTCACAAACCAACATATTTGGAGAGAACACAGTCTTACCTAGAGTAATTACTAGAACCAACATTCTTGAACCTTTACTGATATTCAACGACTTAGTGATTTAATTGAGCTTCGTTTTTCTCCATTCTGAGTCTGACAGCTTCCAATCACTTGTTCAACTTTTCTAAAAATCTCCACCTTGGGCCAGGGTAGCAATAGAAGATAGAGTTTCTGAGTGCTGCTGACAATTCATCCCAAATAGATGGATGACCTCCCCCGGGGACTTCATATGGATGTTCAGTTTTAATCAGGAGAGTTTCCTACACTGGGAAAATTAGTTCATCTTATATGTTTAAGTACAATATTCCAGTCTTATGTCACAGATGAGTGACGATTGACCAGTGAATTCAGAGACCTGTGATCTGGACACTGAGTTTTAATTTTGTACCCTAAATGAGGGGAAACTAATGCCTAGCTGCCACAGGAAAGCTGTAACGGCTTATTTAAGTTTTGTGAAGATTAGCGCAAAACGTTTTGTATTCTCGACAAGTAATTATGAGGATGTGGGTGAATGTAACCTGCCTATTAATGTCAGATGGAGTAGCAATAAAGTCTTCATTCAAAGTGCCAGAAAATGGATTGCATCCACAAAATGTTTGTTATCTTTCCTGACATACAGGTGCAAGTTGTATTTAATTCTGCGTTTATTTCTGCATGCATTTATGCACCTTGCATAGAAATATATAAACAGATTAAAGATGGATATTTAAAGTGATAGTATTGGGAGGAGTAAATGTTTTGTATTTTGTAGGAAGGGAGAATAAGGAAACCAAGTTGGAATTCTCCTTGTTTGATTGTCCTGAATTAATATTATGCAAGAAACCATTTTCTCCTCAGTCTGGTGTTTAGAATTCATTACTTATCAATTCTTCCAGCTTTTGACTTTATTGATATGTGGATTGGGTAGCTATTTGTGTAAGATAAACAAGATATTCCAATTTCAAGGTTTCAGTACTGTATGGAGAAGAAAGAATCACTCTTGAGAGCTCTCCTTTGTTACACCTTATGCTGTCCCGTCCCCACCTCTCTCTCTCTCACACACACATGTAACTCAGAGGTGGGTTCCTCCCGGTTCGCCCGAACTGGTAGCGACCCGTTAGCGACATCACAGTGATGTCACGGAACCAGTTCTGTCAGTGCCGGTCCGTGGGGGCCACCATCTTTTTTTTTGAATTTTTTTGATTTTTTTTGATTTTTTTTTTTATTTTTTCCCGGGTTTTTTCTTCTGCGCATACGCAGAAGCCAGGTTTCTGGCACTTCCTTGCCGCCACTCCCCGGGCTCGCGTAGACGGAGAAGCCCACCGGTGCTCTCGGTAGTTTCTCCCGCAGCGTTTTCCAGACTGGGAGGACCCAAAGCGACAACTCCTTACTGTGTGCTTTCCCAGGGCCCCGAGGGCCACCCTCCTGGAGCGCCACTGCCGCCGCTCTGGAACTTTCCTTCTGCCACCACTGCGGCTGGAGCTCCCATCAGGATTGAAGGCAGGCAAGCATGTCGGGGCCGCCCGGCCGTGGGGAAGGGAGCTAGCAGCCCTCGCATTGATGAGAGATGCAGCTTCTGCATTGGGGCCAAGAGGGGTGGCAGTGGGGCGTCCTGTAACTCCCTGGAAGTTTCCCTGCACGGGTTTGGGCAGCGGGGGGGCCGGTTGAAAAGCGAGCTCCAGGCGGCTCGCTTCCCCCCCCCCCCGACGGCAAAAGCAGTGCAGGAAAAAACTCTGGAGTTCGGGGCATCCTGGAACTCCCGGGAAGTTTCCCTGCACGGATTTGGGCGGCGGTGTGTGTGTGTGAAAAGCGACCTTCTAACTGACCTTCTCTGCTCCTGCCTTTTCTCTGTCCTATGTGTTCTTGGATCAGAGGCTGAAGGCAGTTCCTCTTCCTCATCACTGACTGGCTGCAGCTGCATGCTTTCTCCATGCTTTTTTTAAAAAAAATTTTCTTCTGTGCATGCGCAGAAGCAGAGTTTTTGGCACTGCACATGTGTCGCCATCTTGTTTTTGGCTTTTTGGGGGGAATTTTTTTGGATTTTTTGGCACTGCACATGCACACATGCGCTTAGCATGTGCGTGCTTAGCATGCGTGTGCCCACGCGGCGCAGGAGGAAGCGAACTGGCAGCAAGGTAAGTTAGAACCCACCCCTGCACAGAACCTTCCCCATTGCTACTGCAGTGACTGAAGATATCACATCAGTCACTGATCAAAGAAATTGGACAGAACTGGATCACCAAATGGAGGCTTGATTAGATCTGCAAGAATATGATTCTATAGCAGGCCTGTCAAACTGGTGGCCCATGGGCCGGATGCATCATGTGCAGGCCACACCTGTTGTGGCCCGCCAGTGTCCCATGCCAGTGCTCATGGATCCAGAGGACGATGAGGCCGTTGTGGCACAGTACCATCGGCCCGTGCACCTGGCGCCCGAGTCAGAGAGAGAGAAGGCTGAGAGTCAACCAAGGCCTTCTGTACCTCCTGAGGAGCCCATCAGGGCCGAAGAAGANTCATTTCACAGTTCAAAAAATATATAAGTCAGGGTCTTATTTTCGGGGAAACACATTACAGATCAGAATCCAGAGGCCACCGATTGCTATTTTTATTAATTACATTGTATATAAGTGTTGAAGATCTTCAGCAATGGAAACAGAACATTTGTGAAAGTCATCACCAGCAAAGTTACTGAATCCCACTATCATTGTTCCACTCCCAGGTAACTTACTTCACTGCTTTTACAATATCCAACTAAATAGCAGCATCTAGTCAATCTTGGTTGAGCATTAAAATCTAAACCAGGCCTGTCAAACTGGCAGCCCATGGGCCCTATGCGTCATGCACAGACCACGCCCACCCCGGCTCTGCAAAGGCAAAAAGGGTCACGATACATCACAATATGTCACGTGACGCGATCGAGTTTGACACCCATGTTCTATAGCATTGCCATGATGAGTAGAATAGTGCCAGCCCTTCAAGGTAGCCCACACCAGGAAACCAAAATCAGGAATACTAATAATACATTTATTTTAAAGTTACAGTAACAGAATCTTGCAAGTCTGAAAGTGCTTCCCTCTTTTCTTGCCTCTACGTTCCAGAGAACCAGAGAGAGAGAGAGAGAGAGTCACTTCTGATATGGTTTTTCTATCCCTATTCCTGCTTTGAATTCAGATATCTTTCATCAGTCCATTGTCTAGGTTGCGGCTCTTCCTCCTGTCTCTCAAGGTTATTCTCACAGGCCATTACAATTAGGCAATGGACCAGGGTAACGTCTGAAAGGCATGGGAATTACCTTCACTTCAGATCTAACCTGAACAATTGTAAAACAGGTAAGCTATTGACATTGCAAAGCAAACCGAATTCCTAAATTAAAATTCTCTTGGCATGGATTGTGCAGGTGTTCCTAGATAGGTCTTCTTATCAGGCAACACTAATAAGAGCTGTAGTATCCCTCCTTAGATGTTTGAGAACCAACAGTTGCTTGGAAAAAAACTCAACAAGAAGAATTGGACTTGCTTCCTGCCCTTGATGATAAAGGCATTCAAATCTAACCCCGTTGACAGTTAATTAGCAAAACTGGAATTGGGATCAGATGGCTAAAATATCTGAGGTGTTTTACTTTAGCCAAAGTAAATTTCAGGAGGAAGGGTTGTACTGAAAACTATGCAGAATTGGGAGAGATTTATTTTTTTACTTCTTTTCTCACAATACTAGAATACTAGGTCACTCCATGAAGCTGATTGGCAGTATATTTAACAGAGGCGAAATAAAATGTGAGTTTTTTTCCCCCCTCTTGAATTAATATTTGCAGTTTTTTTGCCACAAAGCTTATGCTGATTTAAAAGAAGGGTAGGTGGATTTATTTATTATTTCTTTTATTTAGAATAAGTTTCTAGAATTTCTGAAGTGTTTTCCATGCAGCAAGCTCAATAGAAGCTGTAGAATCCCAACATTTTATAGCAACACAGTTGAGAATCAGATAAAGCAATGTTGTCTTTTCCACTTACCTCCTTCAATCTTATGTTTCTGGGTTGCAACATACTTAGTTTTCAGTGGAGCTGTGGTGGAGGGAAGTATATTCTAGCTCAGTGATGGCGAACCTGTGGCACGCGTGCCACAGGTGGCATGCCGAGCCATATCTGAGGGCACATGAGGCGTTGCCCTATGTCAGCTCCAGCGCGCATGTGCGTGCTGGCCAGCTGATTTTCGGCCTTCCGGAGGGCGGGGGGAGGTCATTTTCGCCTTCCCCAGGCTTCAGGAAAGCCTCCGGAGACTGTGGATGGTGGAAAACGGACCCAATGGCCCAACCGGAAGTTCGGAAACTTGCATTATGGGTGTGGGCACACGCGCGTGTGCTATCGTGCCACACACACCCTTTTGGCACCCGAGCAAAAAAAGGTTCGCCATCACTGTTCTAGCTGATAAGGAAGTATCTGAGATTGTCAAATGCACAAAATACAGGTAGTCCACAACTTACAACCACAATTGAGCCCAAAATTGCAGCATGTAAAAAAGAAAGGACTTCAATCCCTCGGTTGTGCCCACTACTTCAATGTCATTGACCCCACACCCCTACAGATGCCCTGGTTTGTAGACCCTTTACCTTAATCCAGCACATTTACGACTGGATAGTTCCAAGGCTTGCTCTGAAATAATTTTTTCAATTATTCAATCTCCAGTTGTTTACCAAAGAGCCAATGAAGAGGTTGTACTGGATCAATGTGGAAAGTGTTCTACTTTCAAAAATATAAAAAAAATTACTAATATAAATATAAATAAATACAAAAGACCTACATGCTTCAAAAACTCAACTCTTGCTAAAAATTGAAGAGCCCAAACAGCCTTGGATCACTTGTTTTTCTGTGCTGGCAGGCTTGTTTTCATGGCTCATTAGCCAGCTATTTTTGTTAACGTTTTAGAATGCCATCACACCACTCACCCTCAGCTTTGTCCATATGTGGAAGGAAGACAGCAAAAAGGTCCACAATTTTGTGAAGGCAAAAAAGCTTAGAGGAAATCTATGTAAGCTCAAAGTGATTTGAAGACAACTGGTTCAATCCGATGCCTCCAATCGTTTTGAAGTGTTGGTTTGCAGACTTGGCGCAGTGATTAAAGTGCAGTATTGCAGGCTAACTCTGCCCACAGCCTGGAGTTCGATCCTGATGTGGCTCAAGATTGACTCAGCCTCCCATCTTCCTGAGATCGGTAAAATGAGGACCCAGATTGTTGGGGGCAATAGGCAAACAATGCTCCTTCATTGTAAACTGCCCAGAGAGTGCTGTAAAGTGATATGGGGTAGTATATAAGTCTAAATGCTATTGCTATTGCTATGCATGTCTACTTGGAATATCGCCTACTGTAGTCAGTGGGTCACGCTCCCAAGAAAGATATAAGGAGTTACATTGGAAAGTTGTTCCATTGTTCCTTGCATCCTTAAGCTCCAGCACACTTCTGAGGGATAACTGGTTAGCTCTTCAGCAACTCCCATATCATTGCTCCTAGAGAAGATGAAAAAGGAGTCATTTATTTTTCATGTCCAGACAGTTTTCCTCCTGTCAAAATAAAAATGTGTGTCTTTTCATCGCATACACATGCGATGAAACCTTGATTTAATGGAGTAGTTGGGGAAAGAGGCATCCAGTAGACTCCAATGTTCATTAAATCTGAATGTATATTATTTATGCAAGTAGATAATTGTGCATATGATGTAAATCGATGCAGTAACATTAATTTACGTGACTCAAATGGACTTTATTTTGAAGTGATGGCTGGTTGCCGATTTTGTTCAATGAAGTGGAAGTCTAGTAAACTCAGGCCTGTTAAACTGAGGCTTTATTATACCAGTGCATGTGCACATATACACACACAAACACAAACACAGACAGACACAAAAATTGGTCACTCTTTAAAGTTGATATTTTAATACCTTACGATCTATTTCAAAATTCTGTTGAGTGATGAATGCAAAATAGATTTCTGCAGAAAATTATATATATAGCATAAGATGGGGAACGTCAGTCCAAAAATTAGGAGAGAGAGAGAGGGGGGGGGAGGGAGAGAGAGAGGGAGAGAGAGGGAAAGTGGGAAAAGCACTTTGATTTATTTCAGTTTAACTATAATTTTATTTCCTCCTTGTCAAAAAAAGACAGACTTGTTTCTGTATCTTGGATGTAAATATAGTTAATGTGCTGAGGCTGCAATGCTTCCAGCATGGAGGTCATTTAATAGTGACATAAATTATTTTACTGATTTTTCCTGCAAGTGAGCTATGACTCCATGTCGGATAAATGAATATCATAGGCATGTGCTGTTCCATCCTACCAAATATCTGGAATTTTATTTTCTTCTGTCGAAATGCTAGAGATTAACATGGATGATAAAAGTAGTGATCTATCTATCTATCTCTCTCTCTCTCTCTCTCTCTCTCTCTCTCTCTCTCCCTCCCTCCCTCCCTCCCTCCCTTCCTCCCTCCCTCTTTATCAACATTGAAGAATGAGATCCACTCCATTAATGAATATATCAAAAGTGGCTACTTTCTTTTCAATTGAGGAACCTTCTGCCGATATCGAGCTTTCAATAAACTTTGTGAAAAAAAGGTTCTAAAAAAGTTTTCAAAGAAATCTGAGACAGAAAGCCCTCCATATAGTACTAAATGCTGCTTTTAAGGTCTAATGTTGAATTGGTTAGTAATTTGTAAGACTGTTATTTCAGTTTTGTTTTCTTCGACCATAAGCACTGAAGTGCCTTCGCTTAGATAGCTAGTCCACACATAATAGAGATTTCACCGGCAGAGGAGAAACATTGGGTAAAAAGGTCAGCTCTGAAGAAGTTTCAGACTGTTGGAAATGAAGCTTGAAAATGGGGTGGGTGGGGAGATGATTTACAACTGAGCTGATAACTAAGTTCATAGGAATTTTTAGAAGTGATTCTTAAGTGTCTTTAAAACTGAAATATGGGCTTACTATAGATAGAAGCCATCAACGAGTCACTTAAAAATCTATATTCTGCCCTAGGATGGGTACTCCAGGCTGGATCCTGAGCAATATCATTTGATCTCTACTACAGAAGAATAGAAAAATGTGCTTCCTTTCCCCAAATTATAGTAGAGATGCTGTGATTGATATGCACAGAGAACTCCTATAGCAGGACTAGACAATCCTCTTCTTCCAGATTTTTGCGGTACAATTTCTAAAATCCCTGATCCATAGGTCATACTTGTTGATCAAGATGGGAATTAGAATCAAAGCACATGCAGGACATCAAATTGTCTATCTCTGTCACAGGATAAAACTGACATCTAAAAAGATAATGTTTTTATCAAGTCAGACTTGACTCCTGGTGAGTCTATTGACATACTGATGCAATTTTCTTGGCAACAGAGTGAAAATAGTTTGCCATTACTTTCTTCAGATATGTTTTTTGACCTTCTTAAAGAAGCATACAGTCTTGCTACTTCCCATCCAGGTACCAATCAAGTTTGACTCATCTTAGCATTTTTGGAGATCATCCAGTCAGCAACTGTAGATACTACCATCTATTGTGAACAACAATGGCTCCAACCTATTTCCTTGGACCCATGTCTAGTGTAGTGGGATTGGATTAAGGCTTCCAGATCTGGGCTTCAAAAATCTACATGAACACAACATCAAAGCAAGAAGTTAGTGTCCCTCCTACCAAGAGAACATGGATAGAAATCTTCTAATAACCTTTCCATTCAGCACTAGACTGTTGGGATATTTAAGGGTGAAGCTAAAACAAAGGAAGACATTGTGGGTAGATCTAGCATGTAACACTGTAATTCAACTTTCTATTCGGCCTTCCAATTCTAGGAATTGGAGTTTATATTCATCTGCCTTATCCTGTTCCATAAAATGCTGGATTAGGGCTAGGATGCTTTTAGGAAGTCCTCTCTAGAGACAGGTTTTATTGCTGTATTAATAGTAGGATGCCACAAAGTAAGTGCTTTTCTGTCTTCATTGCATTCATTTTGCATTCATTATGTGAAACACATACTTTTGTAAACAGCTATAACAATCACAGTTGTGTGATGCGTAAATAAACAATTAACTGGAGAGCTTTTGACAATCCTAAAACATAAGGGTCTAACCAGTGTGGGAATCCACTAGTGTAGCATTTTTTGAACATGGTCACCCACTCTCTATTTATACACAGTAGGTTCCATTCTTAGCCAGATTTTATCATTAGAAATTTTTTCCTGATGTCTACTCCAAATCTATTTCCTTCCAATTTAAACCTATTTTTCTTGTCCTGGCTTCTGAACACCTCTGAAGAACTTTATCCTGCTTTCTAACTGATAGTCCATCAACTACTTGAAAACAGCTATCATGACTTCCTGCAGTCTTTCCTTTTCCAATTTCTATCTACTCAATGACTCCAACTGTTCCTTGCACATTTTTCCTTCAAAGCTTCTTATTATCTTGGTTGTTCTCCTCTGAATGTGCTCTCAAAAGCCTCTTGATTGCTATCTGCTGACGGCTACTTTTATGTTTATAGCTTTAATGGCAATGTATTGAGACATCAAAAATACAATGGTCACCAAAGCAAATGTTTACTGAATAATTCTTCAGAACAGGAATACTTATTAAGTAGTATTAAATCTTCCACTAACACATTACAAACATAATTTCATGCAATCGCATCGTCAAATGGTTGCATTATATACTCTATTGCACTGACTTTGTGTATTTATATGAATGAGGGTACTAGTTTAATTTAACTTTAAAAGAACCTTGCAATTAAATGATCCTGATGAATGTTAACAGGATACTGCAAAAATTCCTTACAAACAATCAATAGGAGAGGACAAATCAATATAAAATGTCTTAACCTTATTGTTCTGCGTTCCAATAGCTTTTAAAAATATTCTGAAGAATCGTTTCATATTGACTAGTTATCACTTCATATATATTATCACTGAGAGGTGAAAATAGCATTGTTTCTTTAACTTATTTTGTTATACAGAATGATGGCAGAGAGAGAATCAAAGTAAAAGTAATTGTAAATTAACTTTATATTGACATCTTCAAATCAAATATTTCCAGTAGAAATGGATGGATGGATGGACAGACAGATAGCCATCACCCAAAAAGAAGTGATGACAACCATATAGCTAGAATAACTTTTGGACACTGATCCAGGACAAATTTCTGCAATTCTTTCACCAAATCTTTCAGTTAAAATGAATCTTGCTATTAATATTCAATCTGAGTGTGTTGAGCAGCAATCATTTAGGATCTTCAGTAAGAGCACTACTACTGTGTATTCTGAAGTTTCTAATTGGAAATACAAAGGAAAATAAATAGTGTAATTATACATCCATTTACTTGGAAGTAAGCTGCATGGTAACCAGCGGTCTTATTCTTCGATGTATGTTGTTACAATCACAAAGAAAGGGAAAGAAGGTTGACTTCTGTCATAAGCCAGGCACAAACTGTCCGCTAAGCTATACTGTGGCTTGTATCTTTGCAGCTCAGTACCTGAACCCAGATGTAGTTTGCAACCCATAGTTTACAGCATAGTGTTATATGCGAAGCAATCCACTATGGCTTGTTCAATATACAAGATGTAATAAAGAAACATCTCTGTGTAATGTGTAAACCTAGCCATTTAAGACGAAGAATTTTAAAAATGCAAATAGGAGGGCTGTTTGGTTTGAATTCCATCGAATCAACCATATTATGCTTTAGTACAATGCGTGAATCTCTTAGGAAGTTATGTCTTCCCCCCTTTTTTTTCATGACAGGCTAGATTTTTCTTTAAAAAGAGCCTTTTTCAACTGGCCCCAAGGTAAGGGAACTTGCAACTATCACCCGATATTGCTATTGCTATTCTTTTCTTACTTAGTGTTTTCTCCTTCCCTCATTTGACAGATTAGTAATGTTCCTGTTAGGGGTCGATTGTTTTCTCTGGATCTGTTTTTAATGAATTCTGTATCACCTAGAGTTATTTCTGCAACCGAGGTGGACTTTAAATGGACTAAATAGTAAATAAAAGAAATCCTGAATGTTTGCTTGCATTTTTTCCCCCTGTAGTGCTGTGTCGGAGTTGTCAAAGTTGTCAAAGCATGTCAAAGTTTGCTTGTATTTTTTTCTGAAGTGACATGTCAGAGTGGCAAGTAGTGGCATGTCGCCTTATTATCATTGTTACAGTTTAGAGGATGAAAACCAGGATTTTGGTCCCAGAATTCTTGCAACCTGGAAGAAAGATGACAAAGCGGCTTAATACACGCAATGAAAATTATTAAAAGCAAGTAAACTATTGCTTTACCACTTTACAAAGCTTTAGTAAGACCACACTTGGAATACTGCACCCAGTTCTGATCACCACAATGTAAAAAAGATGTCGAGACTCTGGAAAGAGTGCAGAGAAGAGCAACAAGAATGATTAGGGGGCTGGAGGCTAAAACATACGAAGAACGATTACAGGAATTGGATATGTCCAGTGTAATGAAAAGAAGGACTATGGAAGACATGATAGCAGTGTTCCAATATTTGGAATATTCGTCCTACAAAGACGAGGGGCTCAAACTATTTTCCAAAGCACCAAAAGGCAAGACGAGAAACAATGGATGGAAACTAACCAAGGAGAGAAGCAACCAAGAACTAAGGAGAAATTTCCTAATGGTGAGAGCAATCAACCAATGGCCTTCAGAAGTTGTGAGTGCTCCATCACTGGAGGCTTTCAAAGAGACTGGACCACCATTTATCTGAAATGGTATACGGTCTCCTGATTGAGCAGAGGGTTGGACTAGAACAGGGCTGTCAAACTCGCGACCCACGGGCCGGATGTGTCACGCGCTGGCCACACTCACGCCCGCTTTAGCGAAGGGGGAAAAAGTCGCGATACATCACGTGACGACGCAAGTTTGACACCCCTGGACTAGAAGAACTTCAAGGTCCCTTCCAACTCCATTATTCTATGTCCTATGCTTCATCAATCTGACCAGAAAAATATTTCTTATATCCTGTCTGCATGCCTGCAGGTGGTTTATAAGAGTTTCTCAATATTAGTTCAATTTTTTTCTTTAGGAACCCAAGATGGTGAGTATCGCTGTACTTGTTTAGATGGCAGACAAAAAGCAAAGGGAAAAATAAGAAAACCAGCAGTTTCTCTTTGTTAATAAATCATTTTAAGCAACTCCAGCATAATAATTCTCTTAATTTCCTAATGCATTTTTACAGTAAAGCAGTACAGTACAGAACAGTAAAGCACAGTAAAGCATTTTTAAGTGTTATCATTAAATTCTCATTTCAAATCAATGTACTAGCTGCAGATTGCTGCGTAAAGAAAATATTTCAAGAATTTTACTCATACTGGGAAATGAATGGCTGCTTTTCGAGTCTGGTCTATAAAACTACAACATCCTATTTAATGGTAAATAACTAAGTTGGGAGAGCAAGAAATGAACTTCATTTTATTTTCAGTATTATTGTATTTGGCCTGGAAATAATCTGCCATTTACAAAATGAGACTAAATAGACCAGGAGAACAAAACACAGCTGACTAAGCCCAGCAGTTGGGTGAATGGACATGTATGTAATTTAGTTATTTTCTTTTTCAGGGGTTAGTGATGGTTCATTAATGAGGTTGATAATGACTGTTCACTTTCTATGCGGTGTCTTAAGTTTAGGCCAAATTCAAATGGTAAAAGAATTTGTATTCACAAAGTGTAAGGAAAAAGAGATGGGAAAAAGAGGGCCGACTGGCAGAGCTGATTTAGAAACCATATTCAAAAGTATAGACAAACATAGATGAAGTTTATAGCAATGCCAACTAGTCTGGGGCCCCAATGGAGGTGTGGCTAGTTGGCATTGCCATAAATCATTGCTTCATCAGACCCCGCCTCCACTCTGTGTGCACTTTGTTCCCTCCCTCTCCATCCTGCTTAGTTTTAATTTGATTTTTTTTAATTTAAGATCTTTATTTATTGTTTTAATATTTTATTCTGCATTTTATTCAATGTCATCCTAGAGTAGTCTTTGGCAAGATGAGCAGCAAACAAGTTTAACAAACTAACTAACTAACTAACTAACTAACCAACCAAGAAGAACAATGGAAAGGGAAAAATCCATGCAAAGGCAATCGCTTTATCAGGCAAACTGCTAGTAAAAGTTTAAACAATTTTTGAACACTGGGAGAAAAAGGAAGAGGCACAATATTTTTGAAATTTAAGTAACATCTGGATCAGGTTACTATCTTAGATTGTGTTGTGGATAAAAAGGGCTAACATGCAAATTGATGCCTATTAAATATAAAATTAGGGTTAGGCTGGACCAGGAATTTTTCCAAAGCTTGTTGGGAAGATGAAGCAAGCAAATCTTCCATCTCTGGAAGTACGAAATGCAGTACATGCAGTCCTTGACTTATGCCTGGTTGCTTAGCAACCATTCGAAATTACAACGGATCTCCGCAAGGGTACACATATAATAATCTAGTTCTGAAATTCAGATGGTGTGATCATGTGATCACGTGAACGCATTTTGGGTGCTCAGCAACTGGCCCTCATGCCCATTTTCAGCATCCTGCAGTCACATGACTACATTTTACGATGTATTTGGCCAAAACTGGCATTTATGTCTTTTTTTTTTTTTTGCAAAACTTGCCCATAGCAAACAATTGGTTTGCTTAATGACTGCAGCGCTCTCTTAACGACTATCCCCCCAAATGTTGTAAAAATCAGGTCAGTCACATAGGTCACCTGTTTTATGACTTGAACCATAATGGGCAGGCTCCATTACATTCATAAATTGAGGACTACCGTAATTCCATTCTTAGGCCTTATCTGTGTTGCCAGGTTGTCCTGTGGGTGGTGCCCGCCAGCAACCATTTTTAAATGGCAGAAATGGCTGAAGTTGCTTCAGTTGTCATTACTTGTACAGATACAACATTTGGGATCTCTGGTGAAACAAAGCTGAAAATTCCACACCGGTTGAATTTTTAAACCTGTAGGAGGTTATCTATTTTTGCATCCTAATCACTACAAAATTAATGATGATTTCCCCCTCCCCCCATGTCTATTAAATATTTCTTGGCTAATAAAAAACATTTTCCTGGCTGGAATTCAAGGAACCGGATACTAGAATAATAATTAAAAACAATTTAGGTTGAAATACAGCAAGCAAGCAATAAGGGGCTATAAAGTTTTGACGGTGCACCTTAGTAAACTAAAACCCAATGAATTATTTCCTTTACTGCTGATTTGAAGGTCAATGATACAAGTAGTTATGCTGACTTTGAGGTAATTTATGAAAGGTTTTAATCCCTCCTGTTACCTGAACTAATATTGGTTTAGTTTGTTTAATTATTAGGATTAGATGGCTGCGTTTAATTGATTCATAATTTTGTTAAATAGCCTAGAAGTCTTTTTTAAGTGAGTGACCTAAAATACATGCATGTTTTACTTACCTCTGAATCTGCAATTGAGAGCTTGTTTTTATACCCACAATGTAGACAAGAATTATCCCTGAAGCATTTAGTATATTCCACAAGCGTTAGTCTTCAATGTCCATAATTCCCAGCCTGGCATATTAAAGATATCTGATAAGAAAAGCGATTCAAGCTACAAAAATATGGGAAATCTGGCCTCAATTAATTCTTACGACCCTGCCAGCTTGCCAAGGCAATATTGGTCATAAATTCATTTATATTTATTTTATTTTTGGATCTAGACCCATCCTTTCTATCTCTTTGGTAATCAAGGCAGCTGACAACATTGAAAACAGGCCTTCCTGTTAAATCAGTTTTGGAAATGATGCTGTGAAGTGTTTCCCATTAGGCTTTGTATCAATTTGCTGTGATATTTCAATGAATCTTACAAAATTTAAGTTAAGATTGAACACTTAAGAGAAAGGCTGGAAATGCTTTAAACTTAGTCAAATAATAACAGAGAGTTTTTCAGTCTCTGTAAGCGTGGCCTTCCCAATAACCTAGTTCCAGGCCGTGTGTGTGTGATTTATGAGGCACTCTGAAAAAAAATGCAGCAGGCATGTTTATACAGCCCAGCTCAAAAATCCACCAGAAAGAAGATGGAATCTTAGAAGCTATATTTAGTGGCTGCCGCCTTCATTATATTTAAATGGAGAGAAAGGAATTGCCTTGAGAATACAGCAAGAAGTTTATTTGGAAGTAAAGTTCCAATAGTCCCATTATTCATAGCTAAGGAGTGTAGTCAGTGAATCCGGAATTGCTACAAACCTGCTCCAGGGGGTTGAAGCACAGCATAGCAAGGGCTAAATGAAGCAACTATCAGCATTTTTGCTCACCAAAGAAAGCGAAAATAATGGCGATCACAACATTTTAACAAGCCGGAAATAGGTGCTACTTGGAAATCATGTTTCTTTTAACAAATATTCTAGTTAGTGACAAATTTACCTTATGCTCACTAAGCTACTGAATGCTGGTTTTGAATGGATTGGCTAAATAGCTTTTAATCATCAAAGTAGTCACTGAAATGCCAAAGAAAATCCAGTCCAAATATCTACTTAATTTATAAAATTATTTATTTGCATCCCGCCTTTATTATTTTTATAAATAATTCAAGGCAACAAATGCACCTAAGACTTCTTCCTCCTATTTTCCTCACCAATCCACCCTGTAAGATGTGTTGGGCTGAGAGCAGGTGACTGGCCCAAGGTCATCTATCCGGTTTTCCTGACTAAAGTGGGACTAGAACCCACAGTCTCCCGGTTTCTAGCCTGGTGCCTTAACCACTAAACCAAACTGGTTCTCACTGGTAATTATTTCAATGTAGCTCTTTTACATTCTGCCTTGTCATTTTCACCAAATGCTTCCTTCTCTTCTTCCTCACATGCAGATTCACCAACTGAGCTTTCTTACCCAATGGAAACAGACTGCAGTGGAAGGGAACAGACATGGCAATATAGATTAAAAATCGGGTATCACTCCTAATTTATTTTGTGGCATTCCCCCCCCCCCGAGGCTAAATGGGAAGATCGGAAACCCATGATCTTGTTTCTCCTTTCCCCTACTTTACAGACAAGGAATGACAGAAGGCTTCAGAAGTAGTTTGATGCCAATTGTGCTCCTGTTTTGCTATTGAACTGATTTCCTGAAAGATAATGCAACCTTATCTGTGGATAACTTTATGTTATTGAAGTCTTCACACTGCCATTATTTTTAATCTGTTCCAAGGGTAATTTTCTGTGGCAAGTCCAAATCCAATGGCACTGATTCCTGAGCACCTCCTAACCTATTGGCCCAGTGGTGGGTTGCTGCTGGTTCGGACCGGGTCTTTAGAACCGGTAGCTCTGACTCCAAGCCGAGAGAGAACCGGTTCTCTGTATCCATGAAAGTGGGCCCGCCTGCCCGCCCCTGGGTTATTCTGACCTTTATCTCTGCTTCTGAAGCCCAGCTGATCAGGGGCGGCAGATTGAATTGCCAAAATGGATATCTCCTCTGGAAGCCACATCCTACCCCAACTTATTCAATTTGGACAAAAAAGTTACTTATAACCAATTATTAGACGAGCAAAACAATTTAAGAACAAGAGAAAATTTGGCATCGATGGGAATAGATTTGGATTGGTGGACCTATTTGCAAATTCAAAACAAATATAAAAAGGACTTAGCCCAATTTGGTTTCCAAAATAAATATCAAGAATTAGACAAAATTTTAATGGGACAGGATGTGAAAATGATAACAAAAGTGTATAATTCTCTATTAAATATTAGAACAGAAGAGGAAAGAGTTAAGGAGGTGATGGTGAAATGGGCACAAAATTTTGGATA
>QLTV01004146.1:3200453-3212710 GCA_003457575.1 Thermophis baileyi
CCTTTTGCTGCGGGTTCGCTCAGGGCCGCGCCGGGGGGGTGTGCCCCCCCCCCCCAGCAATCAAAAAATAGCTTCTGCGCAGGCGCAGAAGCAAAAATTAGCAAAAAAAAAAAGCAAAAAAAAAAATCCAAGATGGCAGCGCCCACGGAGACACCGACAGAACCAGTTCCGTGACATCATCACCGAGTTACTAACGGTTCCAAAGAACCGGTTAGAACCGGTAGGAACCCACCTCTGCCTGCAGGTTTTACTCCACTAGTAGTAGCCAATTTCAGGGGATGCTGCTCATCTCCATTTTTTTAAGCCATTGACCAATGCTGTCAGAAGATGTTTCTGTGGTCATGTGGCCAACATGACATCATGCTGCAGTGCAGAGCATGTAACAAAACATGGAACACTATTACATTCCCACCAAAGTGATACCTATTTATCTATTTGCATTTGCATGCTTTCGAACTGCTAGATGGGCAGGAGCTGGGGCAAGGAACTGGAGCTCACCCCATTGCATAGAGTTAGGGGTGGAACTGCTAAAATAAACACCTTCTCTGGCATATTTTAAGCCACTGAGCCACTATGTATATGTAGTCCATATTTAACTAGCCTGCTAACCAGAATATCACTAGATACTGTGTCAATGCTTTTTTGAAACCAAGATATTATACATAGCATTCCCATTAACTAGAAAAGAAAGTTACCTGACAACAAGTATTATAATCTAACTAGACTTATTCTTAATCCCATGCTATCTCTTGGTGATCACTACATTTTTTAAAAAAAATGTCTTTACAGACCATTTGCTCTGTTTTAAAATCTCTCAGGTAAAGCACAAAATGGAAAAGCTCAAGTATAAATTTAATTCAAACACATGAAATGTATTGTGTGGCATCAGGACAACACTCACTCACTCACAGTTTTGAGCATTCTGATGCTAGGAAATAGAAACTTGGAACCCAAATACTCATCTCCCCCCCCCTATTTTTTTCATCATGTTAGTTTATGATGAATGCTAACTGCCCCTGGAATTGCAGAAAATATGGCCAAATAAACAATTTTTAAAACTTTAAAATATATCCTTATAGCAAACAATAATAACCACAACCTTGCTTTCACAGACCGAAACATCTTCTTAATTTAGAATATGTGGGTTTTTTAGTTTTTTTTATTCAAAACAAAATAAACTCTATCCTTTAAGAGAAGGAAGACAAGGGATTTTTTAATTTCTCTCAATAAACTTCTCAATCACCAATCCAACAGATTATAAGGTCAAAATAAAAAGCAACTAAGCTCATTAGCAATCCTTTCAATTAATACTTCCATGATTTTTTTAATCTTTAATTTTTTGTAAAAAAAAAAAAGTATTGAACATAATCACCTTGTCTTGCGACCAGCAAACACTTTCTTTGTTGTGCATTATTATTAATTGCATGAATAGCATTAATTTTACAATAAGATACGAGAGCGTGCAGAAATGATACTACAACCGTCTGACTTTTTCTTTAAGAAGTGCTACTAAGAGAGAAGGACGGAAGTGTAGAAAGAAGTAAAACAAAAGGAAGAAAAAAGTAGTGACTTCTGACTTTTTCTCAGTGCAGTAGACTAAAGGTAAAGGTTTCCGACAGTCATGACCAATTGACTGACAGGGGCACAGTGGTCATCTCCATTTTTTGGCCGAGGGAGCCAGTGTTGTCCGAAGACAATTTCCGTGGTCATATGGCCAGCATGGCTATACACCAAAGGCACATGAAATGCTGTTACCTTCTGACCAAAGTGGTACCTATTAATCTACTCGCATTTGCATGCTTTCGAACTGCTAGGGGGACAGGAGCAAGTAACAGGAGCTCACCCTGTTGTGCGAAGCTTGGGTCTCGAACCCAGGCTGTCAGTCAGTAGTGGGATTCAATTTTTTTTGCTACCAGTTCTGTGGGCATGGCTTGGTGGTCATGTGATTGGGTGGGCGTGGCCATGGTGGGCGTGGCCAGGGTGTGTGACAGACAGTACTTGGCCTCCTGCACCCCCCTGGGAGCAAAAACGGGCCACGGGGGGGATGCGCCGCACCCCCCCGCACCCCGTTTTGGGCCTAGGAGGCCTTCCTGAATCCTCCTGGGAAGCAAAAACGGGCCTAGGAGGCCTTCCTGAAGTCTCCTGAGAAGTGAAAACAGGCCTAGGAGGCCTCCCTGAAGCCTCCTGGGAAGCAAAAATGGGCTGTGGGGGGGCACTGCCCCCATGCCCCCCTGTGCCCCCCCTGCTCCCCATTTTGGGCCTAGGAGGCCTCCCTGCACTTACCTGGGAACCAAAATGGAGCGCATGGGGACTCCTGGAAGGGGTGGGACTAGTCAGCAATTTAACTACCGATTTGCCCGAACCGTCCAGAACCCACTGAATCCCACCACTGCTGTCAGTCGACAAGCTCAGTGGCTTTAACCGCTGAGCCATAGCACCAGAGATGGGTTCCTCCCGGTTCGGACCGGTTCGCCCGAACCGGTAGCGACCTGCTGGTGACGTCATGATGATGTCACGGATCCGGTTCAGTCGGTGCTGGTCCATGGACGCTGCCATCTCTTTTTTTTGAATTTTTTTGGGAATTTTTTTGGGAATTTTTTTGGGAATTTTTTTTATTTATTTTTTCTTCTGCGCATGCCCAGAAGCCAAGTTTCTGGCACTGCGCATGTGTCACCATCTTGTTTTCGGCTTTTTTATTTATTTATTTTTATTTTTTTGCACTGTGCATGGAGGAAGCGGGAGGAAGTGAAAATGGAAACAAAACTAAATAGATTCTTCTCTTTAAAATAGAACAGTCAATTTTGCCATCTCTGCCAACTCTTACCACCTTTATCATCTTCCATTGTGGGAATGAGTGTGTCTTTCCATCTTTGTGTGTATAAGATTCTCCCCCGCTGTCAACATATATAACAAAGTTCCAAATTCTTTTTCAAGCTCTCTTTCTCCATGAAACCTAAACCGGGGTGGGGTTTCTTAAGCCAGACTCATTTCCAGCCAGTTTGGCCTGGGAGACAATCTGCTTAAGGCCGGTCTGGGAAAAGGAATTTGGAGATGAACTTCTCATTTGAACTAAATTCCTCGATCAAATTGTTCTTAGCTCCCCTTGTTTGTTCACTCCGTAGCTCTTTTTTTCTCTGAGCTACAGGTACCTTGGATAAATGATTAATTACAGCTCCTTTTCTTTACCAAAGGATTCCTGGGGTGGCAGGATCATTCTTGATTCTTGTAATTTTCTGTAACTGAACAGAAACAGACCGCACAATCCAATAGGTGTTTTACCCAGAAGGAAGCCTTGCGAATTCTATCTAATGGATGGAAGGATGCTTTGGACTTCAGCCAGGGAGGGCTGTCTCATACCGATCTTCAGAAAAAGCTGCTTATTGCCAAATGCTTGGAAACCAAGATATCTTCATAGAGCTCACTGCTGATATTGGCTCTGTCCTCATGGGCATGTGACAGCAGCACAGGAACAACTTGTTTATGTCTGGTGCTTGTCTTCTTCTCCTCCTCCTCTATTCACTGTTGAAATTCATTTCTGGCTCTTGTACAACAGTTAGGTCCATGCTAATCAATTGTAATATGCCTAGTCACATAGAGTTCCCTGTAGCATGACAGTTTTACATGACAACCTAGGTAGGCTTGGCAATTGCTCCTGAATGAACAAGCTGGCCTCTTTTCCCCCCCCTTCTTTGGATGTATTGAGAGCATAAGGTGTCCTGTCTGCTGCCAGTGCAGTCACCAAGATGGCATTGCCTCTCTGCATACTGATGTTTGGGAGTAAGGCTTTCCCTGAGTTTGCTATTATTCTGCATTTTGATTCTTTCATCTTCTTTTTTCCCAGTCTTGATAGAGAAAAGGGAAGGAAGGAAGGAAGGAAGGAAGGAAGGAAGGAAGGAGAAAGGGAAAGGGAAAAGAAAGGGAAAGGGAAAGGGAAAAGACAGGGAAAGGGAAAGGGAAAGGGAAAGGGAAAGGGAAAGGGAAAGGGAAAGGGAAAGGGAAAGGGAAAGGGAAAGGAATTACACCATAAACTTAAATAGATCAAGTCAACTTCCTGAGATGAATGGAGTAAATTCCCATGGGAGAAATATCATGAGTACATCCTGATGTAGGGAATTGGGAAAGGGGGGTGGGGGCAAAAAGAAAAAAATATATAGAAAGAATTATATCTGGGCTTAGGATATGCTAATGACATAGCATTGATAGGGACTATCAAGACCTCAGCTGTCTTCCAGGAGATCAGGGTAGTTCACATGTGTTCATTCTCTCCCCCCCCCCCAGGTGGGTTGATATCAGAATAATGACTGGCCAAAAATATCCAGTGAGTTTTTAAATGACTGAGGATTCATTAATAGTTTCATCAACATATTTTCTCTGTGTTGTTTTCATGTTTTTGTTTTCATTTCATCCAAACAGCTTTAGCCGTCCTTAGCGGCAGCAGAAGAAAAACAGTGCTTCCCCATCAGGCAGCTTAAAGAGTGTAAAATCTATTACACTTTCCCAGCTGTTACAGTAGAGGTGATGCCAGGTGACCAGTAAACCAGGGAGCCCAGGAAAAGGCTCTTTGGCCACTTCATCTGTTCTTTCTGGCTCTCTATCAGCCTCACCTGTGTGGATTCATTCTTTCTCTGCCCTAGGAAAAACACCCAGGGCAAATTGTTTCCAAAAATCTTGGCAAGAAAACTGCAGGCAATTGTCAGGAGTCAACAGCGAGCACACACACAATGTTCCAGTCTATTTTCACCCAGCACACTCCCAGTCAGTTCCTTCATTCATATCAGAACAAGCACATATGCTGCTTATAGGACTATTTATTTATTTCTCTGTCTTTATAGGTCTCTATTTATTTATGAAACTTCAGGAAACGATAATGTGGTTAATGAACATGAACAGTCCCAAAGGGAGGAGCCTTTATCCATTCCAGTCTTCTTAACTCTTTTTTTTTACATCATAGCATTATAGAAAAGGAAAATAGGCCACCAGGTGATCTCTCCTCTATTCTGCACCATTAAAGGGAACGATTTGGTGTATGAAGATCATGTGTTCAATATATTCTACTATTTTCTCCCTAAGAAGGTAAAGCAGTGTGCTCTTTTTTGAACTAGAGAAAGAGAACATCTGTATTTTAAAGACTTGGGGATATGCTTTTGCAAGGTCATGATGCTTTTAATCACTGAACTGCTAAGACATATGTTTGGCATTAAGGTCTTTGTGGAAATGCTACTTTCTCCATGCTATGATTTCCAAAGCCAAAATAAAATTCCCCCAGTAAGGCTAAGGTAGATGGGAATGGCAGGAAGATTGATCTGCAAATTGTCAAAAGCTGTTGTAGAAAGTTAGCACCCACCCCTCTCCTAGAAGAATGAAATATTCTAGGAAATATTAAAAAGGCAGAATATTATATTTCCCTGGATGAGAAATGGAGAAACATGTTTTTTAGATAGGAAGCAGACTCACTCTTAATAGCCCCCACCCTCCTCAATAGCCCACAGCAGATGTCAGCACTTAAGATATAAAGAGATAGCTAGGTCTATTCATAAGCAAATACCCTCACCCAAGAGCCAACAAAGGTAGGATTAGCCCTCTACCCATCTAGCAACAGAACTCACCACATGGCACCTGGGGAGATTACATCACCCAGCAAGATTAAACCAAGCTTGGGACTCAAGACACTACACAGTTACCCCTGCATGGCCCCATGGGAGTCTGACAACCAATCAGAATACAAGCTCAAATTCAAAGCCCAACAGAGGGTATAAATCTCCCTCCCTCCCCCCCTCCCTCCCTCCCCCATGTGCATTTTTTGCCCAGGACCTCAAACCATGTGGTCCTGTCCACCATTAAATACCATCTTTCCAAGCAGTCTCCATGTTTCCAGTGTCTTTCTTCCCACTTGGAACTGAACCCAGATGGACATTTCTTCCAACACTATTTTAGCAATCTTGTTTTTAAAGACGAACCCTTCTTGATTTATTTCTCTCTCTCTCTTTTACAACAAAAAGAAAACAAATTGTAATCCTGGCAATGTTGTCAATGTCACACTTTTTAAGTTGCGAGCTCATCTTGTCTCTTTTGCAGAAAAGAAGACACCTGGGTAGATTGTCTTAAAAAAGAAAGGGATGCAATTTTCAATCAAAAAATTGTGTGTGTGTGTGTGTGTGTGTGTGTGAAGAGAGCAGCTCATTTTAAAGCAGGCTCTTAAATTCCTCCCCCATCCCCTCCAAAATTCTTCTGATTTCCCTCAAGCATCTGGGAGAGAGGTTTGCTATGCAAATCGCTTCACCAAGGTCCCTTATAACTTCTCTTTAACTGATATACCTGGAGATAAGGCTACTTTGTGGTGATGAATGCCTTCAAACAGATACCAAAGTGAATCCAATCACTCTCTCCCCAGGAAGTTTTTCTTTCTGTCATGATTGTAGTGCGGAGGGAGAGAGATACTATCTAAATTACACTGATCATCACAACAGAGATTGTTACTTCACATATGTTCTTTTCTGCTTCTAAGAACTAAAGCTGAATCTCTCCCCTGAATCTCTCATTTTTCCAGGGAGCAGTGCTGACTTTCCATATGTTGCTGAACTACAATTCCCAGCAGTCCACAGCAGCAGTCTAATTGTGAGATGTCCTGGGAAGCATAATTGAGCAACATCTGGAGAACATCCTTATGCTGTCTTCCCCAAAGAACTCTCTTCTTAAAGACAAGATTTTCTACTCCCTCAAAAAAAAAAAAAAAAAAAAGATTGCGTTTTTTGGACACTTTTCTTCGAAACAAATTTCACTCTTCTAATAAGAGATATGGTAGACTGCTGAGTAAGCTTTTGTTTTCTGTTTTACACATATTTTAATTTATTTCTGTTATTCGTTGTTTTATATTGTTAGCTTAATAATGTGTCTTTTAGGGCAGAAATTCTGGACTTCTGGTTAAAAGCTCTGTGTTGTAATATTGACACAGCCAGAACCCAACCTTTCCCCTACCTCTTCTGAAGCAAAAAGGGCCCAAAATATAAGGTACTTGAGCCCAGTAATGAAGAAGACAAGAAAAACGGAATTCTGATAAAGGCTGCTATTGTTCTTTGAACATTGCATACTTCATTGGTTGTTTTAGGAAGGTAACAATACTTAAGCCTGGGAAGTAGAGATGATAAATGCCAACCTTCTCCAGATCTTCAGCTCCCAGAGTTTCTGTTTATTGGCCATGCAGATTGGACATTTGAGGAACATCTACAGGACACTAGGATGGGGAAAGCTAACATATCTTTGCATGCGCATAATAAAGCAAGGATGTATGAGGGAACACACCTATATTTGTCAGCAGCCTTCGTCACATTTCTCAAGCAAATCCCAAAGATGATTTTTTTTAAAAGGCAACTGACTTTCTTGGTTTTTTTCTTGAAAATGTTTCACTTTTCATCCAAGAAGTTTCCTCAGTTTTGGATTATTTTATTTATACTTTGCATATTAGAGAGATTAAGATCCTTTGGCTTGGCAAAGTTATACTATATTCATTGCGAGTTTTCCTTTCCTTAAAAGATGATAGTGTACATTTGATTTGATTTTGAAGTTTTAAAAATAGATGATGTATTGGACTAGGCAGCAAAAGAGTGCTCTGTGTATGGATTTTGGAAAGTTAATAATGGATTAAGGGGACGGAGGGATTTGGAATTATAGCTTTGAATTATTTAGAACATACTTTCTTAAGGGAAAATAGAGATTTTCTCGGTTATGATTTTTTTATGAAAGGAAACCTTGCAGGCTGGATACTAGAGCCAGAGGATAAAGAAATTGGAATAAAAATCCTTGGTGAAAATTTTTGAATAGCTTTCAGCCAAGCGTTTGGACAGAATGGATCAGAATCAGATGCTTGGTAAAATTGACCAAGCATGTTCATACGGAATTGTAAAACAAGAATGAGCTGCAATGGATGTTTATGAAATTAATTTGAAGGAGGACTTTAAAAACAGTACAAATTAATCTTTTGGAGAACTTATTCCCTACAGGAGATGAACAGAGAGTAAATGAGAAGATTGATTTGGATATTCCCCCCTCCCTCTGGATATACAAAAGGTTTGTTAAGATTTGGAAGAACATTTTTAGAAGTGACAAACAAAAGGCAGACTTTATGTATGGAAACAAGAGAAATCTATTACAATTCTAAAGATTTTCACTTTGAAACACAGAAGACCTCTGGGTCACTTTCTTGAAATTGGTCAAAGAATAACTTTTAAAAATTAGGGAAAATTTTAAAAATTAGCTTGTTTGATCAGGGTTAAAAGAAGAAAATAGTTATAATTGGCCCTACTAGATTGATTGAGGTGGCATTTTGATATTTTTTTCCTGATCAAGATTGATTGAGGTGGCATTTTGAATTTTTGTTTTCCTTATTTGTGACCTGAGTTGTGGGGAGAAGAGAGATTATGTTTTATTTAGAGATGGTGTTAAACTATTAAAATTATTTTCACCTGCTAAGATAAACAGAAAGTTATTTCTTCTTCATTTTGCTTTTTTCACATCCCCATTTCATTTCTTTTTTTATATATATATTTCTTGTTTTGTATTTTTTTATACTTTATGTAGTTTATGGTCTTTTGTTCTTTACATGTATAATTCTTAATAAGATATTTGAAAAAAAAATCTGCTGAATATGACTCACACACTGGTTTTTCCAGTGATCAGTGAAGTGGAAACAGACCCCACTGAACTTGAGCTAATGGTGAGTGGGATGTGTGTCTGTATTTGTGTTTTTTGGTGATTAGTTTCTACTGGTTGTACTCTGTGAGAGGAAGTCATGAAATTGTAGCTCTGTTCAAAGATGGCTGAATTAATATCAAGCTTTATGAGTCTGGCAAACTCAGGAAACAACCACGTAGATTTCTCAAAAGCTGTTTATTTAAGTCTCCTTTGATTCAAACTCAGTTCCTGATTACCTCATTTATGCTTTAATGCAGGTTCCTTAGGTAACATATTAAATATAAAAATGGTTCCTATTGCCTTCTTCTGAGTTGTGTTTTGATCCTAGACTAGTTCTGGAATTTCCTAATACTGACCACTTCCAATTCTGTTTAGCTTCTCATTCCAGGTGCTGCCCTCAGACAGATGTTTTTAAGTAGTTGATATGGTAGAAAATTTATTCCTACAAACATTATTATTAGAACCAGATTTGGACACAAACTCCTCTTTCAAATTAATCAAGTATATTCAGTGGCACAGGCAGTAATTATCACCTATATCTTAGGCATAGATTTTTTTTTTCAAATAAATGAAGCATGTTTGTTCATTCTCTACTTATTTTGTTCAATCATTTTATAGATATTTTAGTGCAGAATATTAATTCTTCTAATTATCATGTAATTAATCCGGTTGCAAACATTTTCCTTGTTTCTCTTAAAAATCCTAATAAAGATATACCGTGGTGTTTCTGTGCCGTTTGAATAAATTGCATTTGGTAGCACCTTAATTTTGATAAATCTTGTGCTGTGTTAATTAACATCAACAAAGAATTACAGAAACAGTTTCAAGAAGTTTCAGGGCATCCCATTAGTCTAGGGGGATTTAAATATTTAGGAATAATTATTGTAAGGGATTGGCACCAATTAAAACCAACCTAATGAGCCTCTTCTGTGCAAAATTAAAATGAAACTTAAATCATGGCAATATATACAGTATATTGTATTATCATTGCTCAGTAGAATATCTAAGTTAACAATGACTATACTTCCTAAAATTCTATTTTGTCTCAAACATTGCCAATTCCATGATTTTGTATGTGGGAAATAAACTTTTTTCTTCATTTATATGTAACTCTAAAACTTCTAATGATTAATCAGATCTGCATAACAGGGGTGAAATCCAGCAGGTTCTGACAGGTTTTGGAGAACCGGTAGCGGAAATTTTGAGTAGTTCGGAAAACCGGTAGCGGAAATTTTGAGTAGTTCAGAGAACCAGCAAATACCACCTCTGGCTGGCCCCAGAGTGGGGTGGGAATGGAGATTTTGCAATATCCTTCCCTCAGGAGTGGGGTGGGAATGAAGATTTTGCAGTATCCTTCCCCTGTCACGCCCACCAAGCCCCGTGCACCAAGCCACACCACGGCCACCAAGCCATGCCCACAGAACCGGTAGTAAAAAAAATTGGATTTCACCACTGCTGCATAGTATAGCAATACCACATGTTTGGTCGAAACATGTTCATACATTTTAACTAAGGCAGTTTACATGAGGTTGAAATGAAATAATATTCAGTGAGTACAAATTGAGTGAGCACTGGGTCTCCTTTCAGAGAGGGAATTATATATCAGTGCTACTTGACTGGAAGAAATTAATATCTACTTAAATCATTCATTTTTGATCTTTTTTCTTTTCAGGTATATGGATAAATGTGTTTATTGCAAGAGCTAGCTATAGGAATATATAACACTATATTAAGGTCTTAATTATATATATAGAAAGTCTCTTCTTACTGAATATATATTTTTAGAATGAATAGTCACCAATGCCAGCCTAGTTCAAATGATTCAAGGTTAATGATTTTTAGCATAAAAATATCTAGGTCGCATCAACTGAGACTGCTAACAGTTGAAGAATGGCATGTATATGTACTTAATTTAACAGAAAGAGAATTCCATCAATGTTTGTTTGTTTGTTTGTTTGTTTGTTTGTTTGTTTATTTATTTATTTATTTATTTATTTATTTATGTCACTGTTGGAGGGGGGGCAATTTCTGTGATAAAAATGAAGGTTTTGCCAAGAATGCTTCAGATGATACAGATAGTCCTCAACTTAGGTTCACAATTGATCCCACTACTTCTGTTGCTAAGCAAGATGGTTGTTAAGTGAGTTTTGCCCCACTTTACAATCTTCCTTGCCACAGTTTTAAGTGAATCACTGCAGTTGTTGAGTTAGTAGCACAGTTGTTAAGTGAATTTGGCTTCCCCATTGACTTTGCTTGTACATTGCAACATCATAAATACACGCCAGTTGCCAAGCATCTGAATTTTGATCAGGCATCAACAGGGATGTGCAACAGGTGTAAGTGTGAAAAACAATCATAAGTCATATTTTTCAGTGATGTTGTAATTTTGAACAGTCACTAAACAAACTGTTATAACTTGAGGACTACCTGTATATTTTTTTGACAATGGATGTTCCATTTAAATAATGGCAAAAAGACATATCTAAATTTATGCGGCAAATAAAAAAAAACCCACAAGTTAAATCTGAAATGATAAAGATGCAAAGGAAAGAGGATGATTGGGTTTACCGGATTTTAAATTCTATTTCATTGCTTGTTGTTTGGTCTGGATGAAAGAATGGATATACCTGAAAAATAAGAAACTTACAGTTAGAAAGTCACAACCTGAGCTTTGGATGACATGGGTATTTATGGTATGATAAAGTTATGGTATGATAAAGACAATATGGAATAGACATAAACCCAGGTTATTGTCAGATGCAAGAAGTCAGGAACCAGGAGAGATGTCAAAAGTAATGTCAGAATCATGTATAAAGTGATTGGGTTTACTAATGTATACTTAAACCATTAATCTATGTTTGTTGATATTGCTTTAAATGTATTGTAAGCTTGTTAACTGCTATATAAGGAGAACAGGCTAGCTTGAGTCAGACTCACTGACTGACTGACTGACTGACTGACTGACTGACTGACTGACTGACTAACTAAAGAGAGTTCGTTTCTGCTCATGTTCCTGAAAGAACTACAGAACAAACTACAGACGTTCAAGGATTCTTCTATTACAGTATATTTCAGTAGAAGATTTATCTGCTACAGATTAATAGCTAAGTGCTAAATTCTTATCTTCATGTTAATATGTTTTGTTTCGGACATTGTTAGTTTAAGCAAGTAAATCATTCTTGAAGACTTTGAAGATCTCTGTTTTATTGACTCTATGATATCAAACTGCAACCCCACATTCTGCTGCGTATACTCATTTCCTTAACATTGGTTATGGGCCCAGAGCTATAACCAAAGAGCATTAAAGTGCATGTGGTGTGTTGCTGGTACGATATTGAGTCCTAATCTTCAGAAGCTTGCAGTTTACTCCTCTAACAATGGCACAAGTAAAGTCATCTTATTTACCAATGATAACTCAGCTGGATGGGACTAACTACGGATCCTGGTCTACAAAATGTAAAATGTTATTAAGGAATGAGGGACTATGGAAAGTAGTAATCGATCCTCCAGATATTTCAGCTTTGGATCCTGATAAAGACGATGATGACAAGAAGATAGAGGATTTCAAT
>QLTV01004146.1:3218431-3247967 GCA_003457575.1 Thermophis baileyi
AGGTGGATGGATGGATGGATGGATGGATGGATGGATGGATGGATGGATAGATAGATAGATAGATAGATAGATAGATAGATAGATAGATAGATAGATAGATAGATAGATGTAGATAGATGTAGATAGATGACAGAGAGATAGACAATAGATAGATAGATGATAGACAGACAGACAGACAGACAGACAGACAGACAGACAGACAGACAGACAGACAGACAGACAGACAGACTAATAGATGATAGATAGATCTTTGCCATGTAGCAAATTGTTGCTTACTGGTTGTAGAGATTTCTTTCCTCCCTGATGTGCAATGATCCTAGCATTTTTTTTGTAAGTAGTGAAAACAAAAGACCAAAATATCCACCCAACCCCCTAGTGAATTTGCCATTTGTACTAGCTCTTATTTCCAAGGTCTTGCTTGACATTCCAGCTGCTGATAAATGATAACTGCTGCTAACTTCGGAAGTAAGTGCCAGTAGAAAGAATGGAGATGGTCAATTAGCCCTTTCTGTTCTCTCATCATTTGCTGAGTGCTTTACAGCCTTTATTTAAATAACTAAAGACTGTCTGTGCTGATATATTGGGGTGGGGTCATTTATCTTATGGGGATTTTTTCCCCAAAAAGCTTTCAAACATGTTCTAAAAATATTTTCAATTTTTCTGCAAGTTGGCTGGTGAATAGCATGGTCCGTCACCTCATCCACTGGAGTAAAATCCAAGGGAGCAAGGGGCTCAAACTGAATACAGGTAGTCCTTGACTTACGATCACAATAGAGCCCAAACTTTCTGTTGTTAAGTGAGACATTTGTTAAGTGAGTTTTGCCCCATTTTACGACCTTCTTTGCCTTGGTTTACGACCTTCTTTGCCTTGGTAAATGAATCACTGCAGTTGATAAATTGGTAACCCGGTTGTTGAGTGAATCTGGCTTCTCCATTGACTTTGCTGGTCAGAAGGTCGCAAAAGGGAATCACATGACCTTGGGACCCAGTGACGGTCATAAATATGAAACAGTTGACAAGCATCTGAATCTTGATCACACGATCATGGGGATGCTGCAAAGGTCGTAACTGTGAAAAACGGTCATAAGTCACTTTTTTCAGTGCTGTTGTAACTTTGAACGGTCACTAAACGAACTGTTGTAAGTCAAGGAGTACCTGTACCCATTATTTCTTACAGTCAGGAAGCTCAGAATGTTTTGATTGTTGTTCCAGGGAGGCCAGGAACACTCAAGGCATTTCCAGTATTGGTCCATCCAGGTAAGTGAACGCAGAATAAATTGAATGGCCCAGGAAACAAGCAAGTGGAAAGAACAAGGTAATGGAGGAAAATGCTTTTTACTATTTGATGTATATGCTACATATGGGCAATTTTTGCTGGACTAAGATATAGGGTGGGCACTGGGCAGGCATGCTATGTTTTTTTCCCTAGCAGGTAAGGCTTGTGAAGGGGAGAACAATGAACACATAGTATATCACAGAAGTGAGTACACCCTCTCACATTTTGTAAATATTTAAGTATATCTTTTCATGTGACAACACTGAAGAAATGACACTTGGCTACAATGTAAAGTAGTGAGTATACAGCTTGTATAACAGTGTAAATGTGCTGTCCCCTCAAAATAACGCAACACACAGCCATTAATGTCTAAACTGGTGGCACTACTTTACATTGTAGCCAAGTGTCATTTCTTCAGTGTTGTCACATGAAAAGATATACTTAAATATTTACAAAATGTGAGGGGGTGTACTCACTTCTGTGATATACTGTACAAGCAGATATGAGGATCATGCTATAGAACCGTGATGGCGAGCCTATGGCACGCATGCCACAGGTGGCACGTGGAGCCATATCTGCCGGCACGTGAGCCGTTGCCCTAGCTCAGCTCCAGCGTGCATGTGCGCGCCAGCCAGCTGATTTTCGGCTCACGCGGAGGCTCTGGGAGGGCGTTTTTGGCCTCCAGAGGGCCTCCGGGGGGCAGGGGAGGGCATTTTCGCCCTCCCCAGGCTCCAGGGAAGCCTCTGGAGCCTGGGGAGGGCAAAAAACAGGTCTACCGGGGCCACCGGAAGTTGGGAAATGGAGTAGGGAGGATCAGAGCCACCCAGAGTCAGTCTGGGTAGTGAGATGGGTGGTACATAAATTTAATACATAAATCATGTTAATTATATTCTGTCTTGGATTCCCCAATCCGCTTTTTTTAAAAAAAAAATCTTCCAACACACGTTCTTTTTTGGGGGAAAGAATCCTTGTCAGTTTGAAACTTCCCTTTCCCTGTCCCATTCTGTTGATGATCCATTCCCCTTCTTTTCTACCCACAAGATTACTATAAGTCATGGGTATCAAACTCAGTCGCGTCACGCGGATCCAGGGGTGGGTTCCTCCCGGTTTGGACCAGTTCGCCTGAACCGGTAGCGACCCGCTGGTGACGTCATAGATCCGGTTCGGTCAGTGCCAGTCCGTGGGCACAGCCATCTTTTTTTTTGGATTTTTTTTTTTTTGAAAAAAAAATTTTTTTTGGAAATTTTTTTTTTAAATTTCTTCTTCGCATGCGCAGAAGCCAAGTTTCCGGCACTGCACATGTGTCGCCATGTTGTTTTTTGATTTTTTTTGGATTTTTTATTTTTTGGCACTGCACATGCGCGCGCGTGCAAAGTGCACCCACGCCCACACGGCGTGGCCACGCGGCGCGGGAGGAAGCGAACCGGCAGTGAGGTAAGTTAGAACCCACCCCTGGTGTGGGGGGCATTAAATTATGGGTGTGGGCACGCATGCATGTGCGATAGCGTGCACGCGCGCACTTTCGGCACCCGAGGGAAAAAAGGTTCGCTATCACTGCTATAGAAGAGGTGTGAAAAGCAGTACTTCACAACCCCAGTGGCCACAAGTCCACTTTGATGTAGCCCCATAACTCAGAAGAGTGCTCTGGCTGAAGTGCTCTTCCAGTACTTGAGGGACTGTCATAAAGAAGAGGGGAATTGACCTATAGGACACCAGAAGGCAGGACAAGAAGTATCGTGTGGAAGCTTGTCAAAAGCGATCCAACCTGTAAGTAAGGAGAAATTTTCTGACAGCGAGAGCAAATAATCAATGGAATAGCTTTCCTCCTGGGCTTGTGGGTGCTCCATCACTGGAGGTTTTCAAGAATAGACTGGACAATCATTTCGCTGGGATGGTATAAGGCTCCCAGGGGCTGGACTAGAAGACTTCTGAGGTCCCTTCCAGCCTTTGATTCTATGATGTTATGAATCCCTCCAGCTGAAGTACTGAAGCTGGCAGCTTGGTTTCTGTTAGCTACTTTGCTTTGTCAGAAATGCCAATGGAATTATCTGGTGTGCATGTGTACGCGCAGACCGGATGATCATCAAAAGACCAATGAAGCCTGAGCTATGACGAGGCTCTGCTAGCCTGAGCCTACAATAACGACAGAACTGCTTCCCCAGAGAGCTTCGAGGATTCTTTAGTCACGGCTTTTACTGAAGCAAAGTGCCCCTTGAAGCGTCCCCACATCCCTGGGAACCATCCTACCGCTGCCACATCTTTTTGGTTTTGTTTTGTTTACTATAAACATGAGTAGAACATTTCATCTCTAATTAAGGGCAGTTTGCTTTGATATATAAGCAGTGAGATTTCAGGAGGCCCTAAAGGCTGCCAAAAAGTTTGGGAAAGGTTGTTGTGTCCATAGGCTACCCAAGATTAGACTGTGCTGGTCAAAGAGCTATAAAAAGAACGGATGTCAATCAATCAGAATAGAACTGGAAGGGACCTTGGAGGTCTTCTAGTCCAACCCCCTGCTCAAGCAGGAGACCCTACACCATTTCAGATAGGTGGTTGTCCATTTTTTTTCTTAAAAACCTCCCGTGATGAAGCACCTACAACTTCTGAAGGCAAGCTGTTCCACTGGTTAATTGTTTTGGGTATCCCACAGTTTGACATACAATTCTAGGTGCTCCATGGTTCACCCATGCTGCTGTGCTGGCACCCAGTTGCATTCTGGGTGCAATTCAAGATGCTGGTTATTACCGTTAAAGCTCTTCATGGCACAGGGCCAATTTATTTGTGGAATCGCCTTTCCCTGAGGCTATTTCTTGTTACCTACGCTCCCAGGTTGGCTTATGGTCATTCACACACTCACAGCCTGTTGATGCACACAGATCTTTAAGCCTCTCTTATTTTCTACCTGGGTTTTCCAGATGGGTGCAGTTAGAGCAGACGACACTTGATCAGCCTAATCTCAAACTGCCTGTCCCAAAGGTACTTTTTCAAAAGGCAACTGGACTTCCTTTGTTTTTGCTTGAAGACATTTTGCTTCTCATCCAAGAAGCTTCCTCACTTCTGAATGATTATAGAAAAGATTTGAAAAGAACTGAAGAAGCTTCTTGGATGAGAAGTGAAATGTCTTCAAGCAAAAACAACAACAACAACAAAAGAAGTCCAGTTGCCTTTTGAAAAAGCATCTTTGGGACAACCATGGCTTGGATGACTGAGAATCTCCATAGACATCTCTCAAACTGCCTGTTTTACTAGGTTATATACAGTAATCATTCTCCAGGTCCCCTCCTTTAAATATTGCTATCTGATGGGACCTCAGGGGCATGGCCTTCTTGGTGGTGGCCCCAGCCCTTGGTATAGCCTCCCACCTGAGATCCAATTTATCCCTAACCTTTTAGAATTAGAATTAGAGTAGAATAGTATAGAATAGAATAGAATTCATAAGGTACAGTACAACACTTAATGATAGTCCGGGTACAAATAAGCAATCAAATCATAGTAGGAACCAGTCAATATAAATTGTAAGGATACAAGCAACAAAGTTACAGTCATACAGTCATTAGTGGGAGGAGATGGGTGATGGGAACGATGAGAAGATTAATAGTAGTGCAGACTTAGTAAATAGTTTGACAGTGTTGAGGGAATTATTTGTTTAGCAGAGTGATGGCGTTCGGGGAAAAAACTGGAATGCCTTCTGGAATGGCATGAAAACCTAGTTCTTCCCCCAAGTATTGGCCTAGGATACCGTAGGGATTGTGTTGGGAGGCTGTTTGGTTTAGCGCCTGGGGGAAGGACACCTCTCTTTTTACCTTTGTTTTTATGGAGTATTTTGAACCATATAGACTCATTATATGGGATAGGCAGCCATATAAGTCTTGTTAAGAAAAAAAAAAGATAGGTTCAGATCTGCTTGGGTAATGAATCGAAATCCCACAGATCTGTCTGCCACCATTGTTTTGAGTTTTGTTCTGCCATTGCAGTAAGAGGAATTGGGGATCTAGCAAATAAAAAAACAAACAAAGCAGAATTCTCAGAGGCATCATAACCTGTTCAGTGGGTTTCTCAATTTGCTTTCGGAGCAGATTTGAAGCCTGTGTGGTAATATCCTTCATCCTGCTTGCTTTGCACCTTTGACTTTCTCAGGCGATTAATGAGATTTAGTTCTGCTTATGTTTCTGGAATGCTAGGGTGAAAGAGCTCCATCCATCATGAGAATTGTGAGAGATACCAGAACATTTTCTAAATATGTAGATGGGATACTTTAGGGAATGGATAGACAACCTTTGCAGCTGGATATTAGGGCCCCACGTTTGTATGCCTTTATCGCAAAGCAATTGATACATCATTCTCCTATATAGGGACATAGATTTGATGTAAGACAAGAAGTAACAGATGGAAACTTAATAAAGAGAGATCCAACCTAGAATTTAGGAGAAATATCCTGACAGTGAGAACAATTATCACTGGAATGGCTTGCTTTCAGAAGTTGTGGATGCTCCATCACTGGAGGTTTTTAAGGAGAGATTGGACAACCATTTTGTCTAAAATGGTATAGGGTTTCCTGCTTGAGTTAGGGGGTTGGCCTAGAAGACCTCCAAGATCCCTTCCAATTCTGTTATTCTGTAACAAGTTTTATTATTGTGAATTTCCTCAAAGTAAACTCTATCTATAGTTGCCGTTCATAATTTTTGGCCATGTTAATATCCATAGTGCTGTGAAGTCCAGCGTGGGTAGAATTATCATATCAATTCTCTGCCTAAATTCTTTTGCCTGTTACCAAGCATAAATTTCAAGTGTTGAGGAAATAATTCCTAAATAATTTTGGATGTATAATCCTAAAAGGAGGAGTTTCTCTTGCTTGCTTGCTTGCAAAATAACTGTTTCATTCATAACTCTTTTTGTAATTTACCTTCGCTGCTATGCCCCATTTCTTGCATTGTTACTGCTCCATAAGTAATACAGGTAGTGCATTGAGCCCCAGATTTATGTTGCTAAGCAAGTCAATTGAGTTTTGCCTCATTTTATGATCTTTCTTGCCACAGTTGTTAAATGAATCACTACAGTGGTTAGGTTAGTAACATGGTTGTTAAGCGAATCTGTCTTCCCCATTGACTTTTCTTGTCAGAAGGTCACAAAAGGTGATCACATAACCCTGGGATACTCCAACCATCATAAATACATGCCAGTTGCCAAGTTTCGGAATTTTGCTATCTGATGGGAATGCTGCAATAGTTGTAAGTGTGAAAAATAGTCATAAGTCACTTTTTTCAGGGCCATTGTAACATTGAACAGTCACTAAACAAATGGTTGTAAATTGAGGACTACCTATACATCACCCAATGTGGGAAGCAACCAGTATGGTATAGGTTGTAATCTTAGACTTGTAGTGGAAGGCCTAGATTCAAGTCTATACCCAACGGGGTGTACATCGGATGACTTTCGTTCCCCAGCCTAAATTATCTCAGAGTAACTGTGAGATTATAATCTTGATGTTGAAAGTTATATTTAAGTCATCTTGTTTTGCATACAGCCAGACTGCCAGGGTCCCCAAACTCTTCAGAACATCAACCTCTTCATGAACTTTCAGATTGTTCATTGAGTCCCAAACAATTATTAAATGAAAATAATTTAATAAATACTGTTTTAATAGTAGTACTACTAATAACAATAATGGGTAGGGTCTGACCTTAAAATCACAGGAAAGGTACAGTCATAGGAGTTTTCCAAAGCTAATCAAAAGAGATCCAGTGGTCGCACGCAGGGTTGCCAGTTGACTGGTTTTCCTGCCCAATTTGGCTATTTTGGAGATCAGTTGCAGGAAATTTGGAGCCTTTGTGGATTGCAGTTCTTGGATCTACTTTGGGCTACTTTTAAGGACACGTACAGTTTTGGGGCCATATATCAAAGTCTTATGAATGATAACTGCAAAATGCATTAAGGGTATGCAGATGATGCCAACAGGCTAAATCAGGTCAGGTAGCCTTCTCTCCTCTTATTGCCCCACCAGCGGAATGAGACAACTTGCCACAGCCAACTCACCACGGCCAATTCATTGCAGGACAACTTGCTATGGCCAACTCACCATGGGCCAACTCGCTGTGGGACAATTTAACAATTCTATTTAATTATTTAAAATCTAAAAAAATATTTTAATTTTTGCCATTCACATTTTATTCTTTTGCATCCTTTCTTTGATGATTCTATTCCACTATTTCTTTAATATTAGTGTAACTCTTGTCTTGCAGCGAGTTGTCCTGTGGTGAGTTGGCTGTGATGAATTATCCTACAGCAAGTTGGCTGTGGCAAGTTGGCCATGCCAAGTTGGCCATGGTGAATTGTCATAGACACCCCCCAAAAAATCGCTCATTCCTCAAATCCAGCTTGTCTTTTCTCACCTCCGCTTTCCACCTCCTCTCCCAAGGACCACTTTGCAAACTAGAGAGGGGAATCACACTTTGCAACTGTCAACACCCCTCCCCTTGATCAGGGGTGAAATTCAGCAGGTTCTGACAGGTTCTGGAGAACCGGTAGTGGAAATTTTGAGTAGTTCGTAGAACCGGCAAATACCACCTCTGGCTGGCCCCAGAGTGGGGTGGGAATGGAGATTTTGCAGTATCCTTCCCCCAGGAGTGGGGAGGGAATGGAGATTTTGCAGTATCCTTCCCCTGCCACACCCACCAAGCCACGCCCACAGAACCGGTAGGGAAAAATTTTGAATTTCACCCCTGCCCTTGATATTTAGACTCCTCAACCTCTCCTGAACTCTTGGCACCCTGATGCCAAAGCCTCCACTACCCCACTTTTCCCTCTCCCTGCCTCCTCCCCCATCTTTATTGGTGCCTGGGCCAGCCCAGCCCTGGATCTCCTGTGTCTGCCCCGAGACAGATTTCCCAAACTGCTTTGCCTGCAGAAAGACAGGTACACACTGGCCAGGAGAGCCCCAGCAGGCAATGCCATTCTTTTTCCTCCTCCAAGGCCCCTTCCTCAGTTCATGCTCTGCATGCCTCTGGGCCATCCCAGGATTAGAGATTGAAGGGTTAAGAGGTTGGGAGATCAGTTGAGGGAAATTTGTGGCCTTTGTGGGTTGTGATTTTTTGGGCTACTTTTATGGTCTTGTTCGACTATAGGATTATACAAAAAAATTCGGGGCATCTGACAACACTGGCCACATGTACCCCTCAGATGGGTCTATGACAATTTGCCACGGCCAACTCACCACGGCCAACTTGCCGTGACCAACTCACCATGGCCAACTTGCCTTGGCCAACTCAGTGCGGGACAACTCGCCTCAGGACAACTTTCTGCAGGACAAGAGTTACACTAATATCAAAAAAATACTGTAGTGGAATAGAATAATTAAAGAAACAATGCAAAAGGAGGGACAGAATGAAATATGAATGACAAAAATTAAAATATTTTTAAATTTATTTTAAATCATTAAATAGAATTGTTAAATAGTCCCGCAGTGAGTTGTCCCACGGCCATGGTGAGTTGTCCTGCAGTGAGTTGGCCGTGGTGAGTTGGCCGTGGCAAGTTGACCATGGCAAGTTGGCCACAGTGAGTTGGCTGTGGCAAATTGTCCCATTCTACCCTCGGACTCCTGTGCAAGAATGCAATTCAGTTTCATGGCTCCTAGCTGGGAGGACAGTGAGATGGTTTTGAAGCAGAGGTGGGTTTCAGCAGGTTTTGACCAGTTCTGGAGAACCGGTAGCAGAAATTTTGAGCAGTTCGGAGAACCGGTAAATACCACCTCTGACTGGCCCCGCCCCCATCTATTCTCTGCCTCCTGAGTCCCAGCTGATCGGGAGGAAATGGGGATTTTGCAGTAACCTTCCCCTGCCACGCCCACCAAGCCACGCCCACCAAGCCACACCACGCCCACCAAGCCACGCCCACAGAACTGGTAGTAAAAAATTTTGAATCCTACCACTGTTTTGAAGAGGAAGAGCAAAGCCTGGTGTGGGCAAACTTTAGAAGTGTTCGGTCTGCAATTCTACCTGCCTTCCATGCCGATGCCCCATCCGGTATGTCTGCTTGAGAACAGTAGGGAATATATGGATTTGCAGAACGTCAGGTCTGGACCGCGTTGCTTGTTTCTTAACAATTGGCTCTAAAAGCAGATTTCTAAAATCTTGCTGCTGGCAGGGATGGAAGATAATACCGCCTGATTACTTCTCCCAAAGCAAAACCTTCTACACGATATCCCCATTATGATCAGCATGCATAAAGGAAACGCCATGGTGAAAAGTTGTTAGGTATAATAACAGTTTAAATCTTCTGTCTGAAGGTGTGCCATTTCTGCAGTCTGGGGACAAAAGGAAAGGGGGGTGGGGGAGAGAAAGATGCAATCAAGCCCTCACTTTTGCTTTAAACTAGAGAAGTTAAGACGTTAAATTAGCATAATTTTAGTGACCAGAAATGCATACAAAAGCGAGACCAATTTTCTTCCCATTTTACAGGCAAATCTCTTGGCTTTTCTAACAAACCTGGTCTTTTTCAAACTAAACCAACTTTTGTTATTTATTTTTTTTAATGGCAAAATTTACATAGCTCTAAAAATAGGGCTTAGATTATAATGACAGTTTTTGTGTTTAACTGAGGAACATCACACGTTTCCATTCTTTTGTAGTTTTTGCTAATTACTTGGGCTTTTCTTGGAAAGGAAAGATGGAATTAGTGAATCACGAATGATGCCCTAGGTTAATTGCCAATTTTAGATTTGCTCCCTGACCTTTCTTCCAACGTGCCTTTTTCGATTGTCTGATTTTGACTCGCATAATTTCTCATTGTTTTTATGCACGTGACTTGTATAATATCAATGTTATCCTAACTGGGTATCTAGTTACAGTAAAATGATTTGATTCAATGGAATCAACGTTTGTCATCTAGTGTTGGGTTCTTTGGCAGCCGTCTAAAATCAACATCGATTTTTTTTCTAATTGCCATTTCACAGAGTTTTCTTTATCAAGATTTGTTGAAAGGAATGGAATGGCATACAAGAATTCTAAACTATTTTCAGGGTAGAAGCAATAAAATCCTTTTTCTATTAGGAATGTAGACAGGTTCTGGGTTTTCTTTCCAGCAACTTTCCTCTAATCCAGCAAGGAGTAGAGATAGGGTGGGGTCCCTGGTGCTCTCTGAATTTGGTTGTTTGCTTGTAGATACATCAGAGCTTGCAGAGATAGGTTTCTTCACTGCTAACAGTGAAGTAGCTTAACACAGCTAAGGGAATATCGCTGCTAACTATTTACATAACAATCTCTAGAATATTTAATAATCTGTGAACTGACTCGTACATATAATAGGAGCTAAGTATTTTCTTAGCTATATTCACACTTTGCTATGCAAATAGATCTGTGAATCTGAAAAATTATTAATCAGTGCAAATTTATTTGGGGTGTTAATAATTCCAAACATTTGGCTTCAAGAAATAATGCTGACAAGAACTTGGCAATATTTCCCGATATCTGACTCAGCACAACTTGACTAGACTCTTAACCTCAAACTCAATTGAAGGCTATTGAATGGCTGATGCAGCACAGCTAGATAAGAATCTTTATTGCATACTAGCATGTAGCCACTTGAAAGAGTTCATTACTCTCTGGGAACATGAAGGTGCATTCCCTTTTTATATTTGTTCTTATATTCAATTCCTATGCTTCGTTCTTCTGCTCTTTCAATGGTTAGGGTTTTTTTTAATTATTTTGCTTTAATATACAAAAAGAGAGGGCAAGAAAAAAAAGATGTAAAAAAAAAAAACCAAAACCTGCAACAATCGTAAAACAATAACAAATATATATGCATTGTTTATATTTCGTAGAGAAAATCTATCCAACCTATCAACCCAATTTTTGAATATAGCATGTAACCTTGATCACACTTTTCATGAACGTGGATAGCGAACCAATTCATAAACAGAAATGAACCTATATTCCCATTCCAAGATTGTAAATTGGGGGTCATGTTGTCTTTTGAAGGCAGTTGCTTACACGACAGACCATTATTTAATAAAAATGTGTCACTCAGATATAGATATAGATATAGATGATATAGATATAGATATAGATATAGATATAGATATAGATATAGATATAGATATAGATATAGATATAGATATAGATATAGATATAGATATAGATATAGATATATGTGTGTGTGTGTGTTTATGTATGTATGTATGTATGTATGTATGTATGTATGTATGTATGTATGTATGTATGTATCTATGTATCTATGTATCTATGTATGTATCTATGTATGTATGTATGTGTATCATATCTTTAAACCATTCTGAACTTTCTAACTCCACATTTGGAGTAGTGGTTATGAATAGCCGTGGTGGCGTAGTGGTTAGAATGCAGTACTGCAGGGCTAACTCACTGCTCACTATCTGGAGTTCAATCCTGAGCAGCTCAAGGTTGACTCAGCCTTCCATCCTTCTGAGGTGGGTAAAATGAGGACCCAGATTATTGTTGGGGGCAATATGCTGACTCTGTAAACAGCTTAGAGAGGGCTGTAAAGCACTGTGAAGCAGTATATAAGTCTAAGTGCTTATTGCTATTGCTAAAGGCACGGGGGTGAAAAAGTGGGAGACTGGGAATTCTAGTCTTACCTTAGGCAAGAAGGCGGGTAGGTGTCTTGCAGCCCTATGCAGCATCCAATGGCAAGTCTAAAAAGAAGATTAACAATGTATGAACTTGCCTAGGCAGTCAAAGGTACCATCCCAATCCCAAGAAACACAATATTAAATTATGCTAAATTTACAGATATTAAAATTAGACAATCTGTGATTCATTAGGCTAATCTTTCAGAGATCGCCAGATTCCTCAATGCCTTCAAAAACAACAGAGCTTTTCATGTACTGCCTTCACTGCAAAAGTTGGGATATATTCAGAGATGTATCTGCATTGAAAATAGCCCATGTTAAACTGTATGGCACAGTCAAACCTCAATATAGGAACTATTGGCACTACCTTTGCTTTTTTTTTGCCACAGTCATTCTATTTCAATTTGCAGGTCTTTGTATTTTGTTATCTTCTCCAATTCCTTCTCATCTATTTTGCTGACAATTGTTAAGTCTGGCATATTATGCAGCCGGTGCCTGTCTGTTTGAATACTAAAATCCCAGAGCACACTCTGATTGTAAATCTTACATCATCTGGCTTAACCAATTTCTTCTGCACTTGCTGGCTCATGAAACATCTGATAACAGTTTTGAACCAGATTTCTTGAGCTGGCTACAGACCAAACGGGACAATCTCCAGTTTAATATCTAACATGCCTTTGGCCCATATGACTTATAGATGTGTATATCTTAGATTCCTGTTCTACTGTATTCAGTAGAACTATAAAAATTGAAGCAAGTCTTTGTGGAAAATCTACTCTGAATGCAAATACCCCAGACTTTGCCTTTAGCTTCTTTAAGTACCAGGCTCTAATGTCCAAGAATGAAATCCTGAAGTTGTTGTCAGCCAATGCAGATAATTCTACTACACAGACCATTTGTCTGCCTCAGTTACTAGTTCTAATTAACATGATTTGACTTCAATTCTTCTAAGCCTCAAAGCAACATGGCCATTGACAAAGGACTGTGATTCGCCTGGAGGTATAAAGTTGATGGTCCCTATTTTTACTCATGCCATGATTTTTAAATTATTAACTATATATAATTAAATCGTAATTATAATTCATTCTTTCTGAAATTGTATGCAGAAATATGCATAATTTACTGATATAGCACATTTAATTAAGATGGAAAATTACATAAAGATGCTAAGTGAAAGAGTAGATAAAATAATGCAACTGGAAATTATAGATATGGTAGGTCAGTAGACAGGTATGCCTTCCAATATGTGGGACATGTGTTTGCATTTATACTCGAATAGCTCAATTATAATCAATTAATTAAATTTTAATGTCATTTAGTCTCACATACAACTCATTTGTCCTAATGCCTGTGGTATTTAATGTTTTTGGTATACAGTACAGAGACTCCCAAGATTATCATTTTTGATCTATGCGTTCATCTCTCTCTCCTCTCTTTATATTTTCAATAACCCTGAGTTTGGTGATGTCCATCTGAGAATCAATGCTCAAATTGTCTCAAACTCAATAAGTTGATCAACATTTATTTAGTGCGATGTTCTTTTGAGACTGGCGTTATTCCTTTTCACTGTAATAACTTCTTCCTTTCTCATTGTCTCCTCTGGGTCTCATTATCCAACTCAGCTGGCAGTGCTCCTGCTTTAATTGGTAGATCTTGGCTATGTTTCCAGGCATTAAGACAAGGACTCAAAGGTCAAAAAGTGCTGCCCTTAGAGCTGACAACTGGTATAGATTTTCAACGGTCACTTCTGAATTGTCACCTCTCAGCTGGGTCTTTGCCCAGAGTCTGGATTGGATATTGAATGCTGGAGACCTTTGAGCTTACAAGGTGATGCAGAACTATGTTAACTATCAAGTTCTCCTAGTGCTGGCTAATTGTTTAGTGAGTATGGTGGATATAGCCAGATTACCGTATGGGCTTATCCAGACATTCCTAGATCTGCAGCGGGACCATGCCCTGGTAAATATTTTTTATGCAATGTCCTGTTAGCATTGTCTTTCTTACATATATAGCCTACAGCTGGGACAGTTGTTAATAACTAGGTTATAATATAACCTAGTTATTAAAGACCTATAACTGGGTCAGAGCTGAAGAAGCTTCTTGGATGAGAAGCGAAATGTTTTTCAAAGAAAAACCAGAAAGTCCAGTTGCCTCTTGAAAAAGCATCTTTGGGACAACTATGACCTGGATGACTGAGAATCTCCATAGACACTGGTTATAATGTTTTTCCTCTTCTTCTGATACAGTTCTGGCCATGGATTTGATCTAACATGTTTCAATAATAGTGTGGTTGCAGACAATCAGGAATAGAGAGTCTGTCCAGCAACTGTTTTTCCTCTTGTTGTGTGCATGTTTCTTTCCCTCCAGTGACTTGGACTGGTCCTCCCTGGCATTTTGGATCACTTGGGCTTCAGGAAAGACAACTTGTTTCCTCGAAGGCCTCTGCCCATGCAGTGCCAGACTGGCACTTTCAAAATACTTCTCCAATCTTATGCATGCTGCTTATAAACATTGTTGATCATTCTTTTGCAAGAGCACCAAATATCTATTGAAGAACCAGAATGAGCACCTTCTGGTGAGAGTCCTGTATTGCCCTCAAGATTGGTTGAAAACGGGAAAGAGAGACAGGTTATGCCCACTGTATGCTGATATGCTGATAATTTTATCACCATTGGGGTCATTCTGTTTCTGCCAAGGTTTTTTTAGTTTTCTTAAATTAAAAAAAAAATTAAAATACATTTTGTGGGGGATTCACCCATTCTGGCTCCATGCCTGTCTGCAGGTTACGAGTACTCTTCAACTTACAGGTAGTCCACAACTTATGACCACAATTTCCATTGCTACACAAGGCAGATGTTAAGTGAGTTATGCCTGATTTTACTCCCTGGATTCGTTTAGCAACCGCATGTTTCACTTAACAACTGCAATGATTTGCTTAGCAACCATGGCAAAAAAAAAAGCTTTTCCCGTGGACTTCGCTTGTCGGAACCTATCTGGGAAGTTCACAAATGGCGATGTCGGTTGTAAGCGAATTTTGATCACATGACAGTGGGGATGCTGCAGCATTTACTGTATAACTGTAGGGATCTGTTGTAAATCACTTTTTTCAGTGCCGTTGTAACTATGAACAGCTACTACACTAATAGTTGTCAGGTGAGGACTACCCGTATTTCCAGGTGCTCCCAGCCGCAAGGACAAAAATGAACTTGCTGCCAGCACTGCCCATTCCCCCTAGACAAGGACGGAGGTCAGTCATTCTAGATCTCTTCCACCTGTTCCAACCATGTCTTTTCTACACCCTTTCAGTAAAGCCACTTTGGGATGTGAGTTTAGCATGCTTTCAGAAGGGTAAACAGCAGCTCCGTAACTGTCAGTCAGGCAACCTGACAAGGAGTTAAGCATCCCCTTCCAAATACCCACTTGCTCCTGCCTCAACCTGCTCTACCAACATTGGGAGAGGGTTTTTTTTCTTGCCATCAGGCAATGAATGGTGGAAGATTGGGAGCCGCCCAGATTGGTTAGAAGATGGGTGGCTATGTAAAGGGTTTAAATAAATAAAATAAAGAAGAAACAAAGTTGGGGAGTCTCGCTTCATCATTTGCTTTCCTTAAATTGATTATACGCCCTCAGGTTGGTGTCAGCTCTTAGTATCCACATAGATTTTCTCCAGGAGGTTCTGTCCCTAACTTGGTCTTTCAGGTCTTCCAATGGTACAGCCATTGCCATCCTGGCAGAGTCCATCCACTTTACTGCTGGTCATCATCTTCTACTCTTTCCTTCTACATTTCACATCATTAGATTCTTCTCTAGAGAGCTTTCCTTAAAACAGGACATTAAAAGCATATGGCCATACCAGTTGCCAGCTTCCTTACTATAGAAGAATAGGATAAGCCATATAGGGAGTAGTTTTATGCCAGCAAAGATTTATGACAGCATTAGTGGATAGTTGTGCTATCTTGCAGAAAATGTTACATATGTAGGCTGATGTTGTGTATGGGAAGCCTTTGTAAACACAAGACTTAATTTTAAGTCTAACACATTGAATTACTTTAACCTTAGTTATATGCACTATTCATCTCTAAAATGAACAGTTGCCAAAACCTGCACGTTTTCGCCTGCACCATAATGGCTGGTGAGGTTGCTTGTTGCTGATTGAAAGATACTTTACACATGCTTAGGCACAGTCTTTTTCTATAGCTTTATATAGAGGCTGAGCTGCAAAACATATTCTCTCTACTGAGCTTGCCAACAAAAGTAAATTAGGAATTTGGGAAGATGATTTTATCATAGACTAAATCCAGACAGTCTAAAAGTACAATAGCTTATTCCATTTCTACAATAGATTTGTTTTTAATATTTACTGTTGACTACTTTATTATAGGTTAGAAAACTGGGAATTACCTGACAGATAAAGAATATGAAAATGACAAATCTGAGCAAATAATTGTTATCATTTCATTGGTGGTGACCCCTCTTTCTGGCCTTTCTTATCCCATCTTCGTATAATACAATTGATGCTTCAAACTATAGTCTGTACTGTGATTTCACATATGCACTAATGCACTTGTTAAGTTTCCTTTTTTTTAAGGCCCAATAATTCCCAGTACAACTCTGAACAATCATAGAGTATATTCTGCCTTGAAAACATTGAATCACAAGCTTACTCTGTTTTTTTTTTTTTTAGTTTCACCCGGTTCATTGATTAGCTTCTAAAATATATCACAAAAGTTGCATTACTAGCAGTAGTGGGTTCTAAAACCCGTTGCTACCGGTTCGCGCGCTCATGCACACGTGCACCGCTTCTGCGCATGTGCAGAAGCGTCCCGGGTGGGTGGGTGGAGCCTCCCGCCGCCGCCGCTACCGGTTCACAGAACCGGGCCGAACCGGGAGCAACCCACTATATTACTAGCTATATCAATATGCTATTTCAAGGGGCCATTTTGAAATATTTAGTCAGAGACTGGTTTAATAAAGAAAAAGACATATTTCTAGGCTGATTTCAAGTCAAGAATTGGGTTCTTATTCACACTGAGGTGGCAGAACCATCCTACCACTGGGAAGATTAAGAAGGTTCATTCAGTGGCCCCTGAGAATAGGAAGCAATCTCTTGGGCTAGATCTTGAGGTGGAACTGATGGAAGGAAAAAAAAACCCAAGACAAGAAACAATGGATGGAAACTAACCAAGGAAAGAAGCAACCTAGAACTAAGGAGAAATTTCCTAACTGTGAAAGCAATTAACCAATGGAACGGCTTGCCTTCAGATGTTGTGGGTATTCCATCACTGGAGGCTTTCAAAAAGAGACTGGACAACCATTTGTCTGAAATGGTATAGAGTCTCCTGCTTGAGCAGAGGGTTGGACTAGAAGACGTCCAAGGTCCCTTCCAACTCTATTATTCTATGTTCTATGAAAGAAAGTGGAAAAGTCTATGAAAGATGACCCAATGGAAACCATTTAAAATTCATAAAGGGACATAGTACAATTCAAATAGTAGAGATATGCATGACATGGAAAGCGCGTTTTGTTTCAAACCCGGAGCAAGCAATTGCATTCAAAAGTTATGTCAAACCCAAATCTGAATATTTTGTTTGCTTCAGGTTTAGATGAAGGAAAATCCAGAGGGATCCGGGAGTGATTTTCCACGGTGACCAGGGTCTGCATGGTCTGCACTCTCTCCCCTCAGCAGCTCCTATCCCGCCATCCCAAATACTCCCAGGTTTTCCTAGTACCTTGCTTTGCTTTGCTTTCCATCCCTTCCCTACAGAGCCACTTCTGCCACCACCTGTGTATTTGAGGCAAATCCCAACATCCACTGCTTATGTCCATTGGAATATCTCCCCAGCCTTCAAATCTTCCCATTGCCCTTCCTAAAAAAAAAATAATAATAAAAAAATAGAGTGGAAGCTTCTAATATAAACAGCCATCAAACTCCACTCCCCTGTGCAATGACAATGTTACCTAACTTGATATGAAATGTCTACAGTAGGGGTGTCAAACTCGCGGGTCACGGGCTGGATGCGTCACGTGTTGGCCCCGCCCCCGCCCGGTTTTGCGAAGGGGAAAAAAGTCCGGATACATCACATGACACTGCCGTGACAATGCAAGTTTGACACCCCTGGTCTACAGGAAAACAACCAAGCTCCAAAGAAAACCCAGCCTTTCCTTCCTATTCTCACCTCAACTACTGCTGCCACCAATGCTGGCTTGTGTTCTTAGCAGTAAAAAAAAAAACCGGCCCCAGATCCTAGTGGATCATCAGCCCCCAATCTTTTCAATTGCCCCTCTGCCTTCTTCTTTATTCTATGTACAGATCAAAACATCCAAAACCCAAATATTTCACTTAGGGCACAGAGCACTCAAAACTAGCTGTACCAGAAAGGGAACTGGTCATGCATGGGGCATTTTGTAGATGTTTTAACAGTGGAGTCTTTTAAGGATCAAGTTAATCCCAATTTTCTGTCTCTGAATCCTGTAATTCCATTCAGACACTGTCATGCACTTGGGAAATGTTCAAGCACTTGTACAGATCAAAACATCCAAAGCACAAATATTTTAATTAGGGCCCAGAGATACCAGCTGCACCATAAATAGAACAGGTCATGTATGGGGCATTTTGCAGATACTTTAACAGGTGTGTCGTGTCTTTTAAGGCTCAAATTAATCCCGATTCTTTGTCTCTGAATCCAGAGACCAGGTTTCTGTAATACCACTTCAAAAATATGACACACTTGGAAAACGTACAAGCATTTGTGCATACAGACAGCATCATGGGGAGTCACGATGATGAAACTCTTGCATGGCTTGAATGGAAGAGCACGCGCAAGAAGTGTGGGAAACAATCTGCAAGACAAGCAGGCATATTTTGTGTAGTGTTTCTGGAAACATACATTGGCTAATCTGAAAGAAAGGTGGGGTGAAAGGTGGATCATTGTGGCAAGCCGCCCTTGTTGTTTCTTAAATTACTTCCCTTTTCATGCCGTTCTCCATGGAGTCTTGTGATCTACTAAGTGTCTATATACAGCATTTACTCTTGAATGCATGGCAAGTTCCTTCCCCACAAAAATGCCTGCAGGGGCTAGATATCGTACATGTAAATGAATCCATCCATGCGATTTTTGGTTTGGAAAGAGGTTTGAAAAGCCCGTGTGGATTTCATAAATAGCCTAGTCCTGGAAAACACACTCCAAATGTTTCTTAGCACCTATTTCATGTCATGATTTGCAAACATGATGAATAGCATTTTCTGTAAAACAAACCCCAGTGACTTCTCTGGACAGCACCTGCTTAATCACGTCCTTCCATATATGTCAGCGTTTGATCTCTCTCCCCTCCCTCCCTTCAATTTCCCCTGCAAACATCCCTAACGGTGAACTTACTCTTTTCGTTGCTTCGCTGGAAACGCCAAGACCGAGTATCCACGCAGAATGTTATTAGATTCCTTTTATGGACTAACCCAGACAGAAGCAGCAATGCCACAATAAAACAGATAGGTGGCCTTTGAGAATTGTCAGGCTGGAGGTCTTTGCTTCTCTGTCAGAACTCCCTGCCGTTGTCCATTTTGAGGGCTTACTGTTTTTCCAGGGCTGTTATTAGTACAAAGTACAGACGCTACAGAAAACCATTAGAATTGGTCAGCTTTGCCACCATAAAAGGTTCTGAAGAAGAGTGGGAAGCTGCCAGCTAGGGTAGTGCTGAGTGATGGGTTGGAGGCAAGGTGCTCTCTCCATTGTTCTGGTTTGCACAGCGAGGAGCTCTCGTCGTAAAAGATTAAGTGGACCTAGGCCTTTGGAAGTCCGCTTTGAAAAGGCCAACCCTTGATGGGACGGTGCTTTCACTTAGAACTCCTCACATCACTCTGCCAGCCAGCTCTTTTGTCCCAAATGCACTCTCTCTATTTTATTTTTTTTATTATCTCCAAGCGGACAATTCAGGAGGGAAAAAGCACTTTGCAAGGTGCCATAGTTTGCCTAAAGGCCCCAAGCTGCTGCTGCTAGTGTGGTGCTGCTAGCATATTGAAACCACTCATCCCTTTGCTTTAAACATAGTGTGTGTGGGAGAGAGGGAAAGGGGGAGAGGCTGTTTATCACTACAGTGTTAGCCTTTATTTATCTAAGGGATGGCTAGCCAGGTTTCAACTGAATGTTGGAGATCCACACAGCAATTGCAAACAATAAATGCAAAAAAGAAAAGATACAATATATATCCTATATTTACCAGAAAGGAGGATAACTCTGACCTGATAATCCTAATCATTTCCTCTCCAAAGGCAGCATACATAGGAAAACATAGGAAACACAGATTGCATAAACATAGCAAAAAGTCCTGGAGAATGCCCATTCTCTCTAGCTTGTCAACCTAGGGTGCCTGTCCCTCTCCTTTAAATATATATAAAATACTTTTATATTTGTGCATATATGTATGTATATACATATACATATACATATACATATACATATACATATACATATACATATACATATACATATACATATACATATACATATACATATACATATACATATACATATACATATACATATACATATACATATACATATACATATACATATACATGCACACATACACATACACGTGCATATGCATACTTGCCAGAATCCATAGAAGGATATTAGTAGACCTCTCTATCTATTTGTGTATGATAACTTTTTTGTGTGTGCCTTCGACTCCGTTTTGGGCTCCTGGAGATTGACTGGACTATTTCCTGAAGTTTTCTTGGCAAGTTTTTTTCAGAAGTGGTTTGTCATTGTCTCTTTCCCAGGACTGAGTAGCCCAAAGTTAGCCAGCTGGTTTTGTGCCTAACGCCTCCTCCTGCTTTCTAGCCTGTTGCCTTGGCCACTTCACCAAACTGACTCACTCTATTATAATTAGTTGTTTATAAAATTTGCTACCCCATTTATAAAATGTATCAACCAGTCATTTCCATATGCTAATCATTTCCTCTTCTGCATATGAACTAATTTTATATCTCAGATGTAAATACACAATCACATGTTTCCTGGAGACACACACACACACACACACACACACACACAGACACACACAAAATTAGGATGCAGATGGAATAAGGATTAGTAGCTATTGAACTAGGAAGTGAAGAAAGGGGAAATAAAATGGGTTAGAGAATAGATTAGGGCAGGGCTGTCCAATCTTGGTGACTTTAAGATTTGTGGACTTCAACTTCCAGAATTTTCCAGCCAACATAGCTGGCTAATGAATTCCACAAGTCCTAAAGTTACCAAGTTTGGAGACCCCTGGATTAGAAGAAAAGGTAATTGGACAGAGACGGTAAAAGAAAAGAGAGATCATGTTTAGGCATTAGGAAAGGGGTTAAATTCACCAGGCAAACATTCCCTCCCAACCAACAGCTAATCTTCAAGTTTACAACTATTTGCATCTCTATCCATTCAATGGCTTCTTCTCTTCCTTTTAGCAGACTTGGGGGTGCACAAATATCCATTTCAAAGGAAAAATGTTTGTGGCTGGGAGGAAGCATCCTCATGGAGTGAAAAGCAGTGTAGACATCTCCACATTAAATTATCTAAAGGACCTGGGTAAATAAAACAGTACTTTGTGTTAAAAAGAAAATACATGATGTCAGGACTCTTTGTATCATATAGGGATCCAACAAGTAATGGGAAATCAATGAAAGGGACTTAGCCTTGTCAACTGAACAGGCTTGTAGGAAAAGGCATGGAAAAAGCATGAGTTAAAGGGTGACCTACAAGGGTGACCTAAATATAATTTAAGATAACTTCACCCTAGTCTTTCTAAACTCAACAAAACAACTGATTTTGGTTCTGATGTGCCCATTCAAGAATTGCTTGTTCCTGATTTACCATGAATACAGTTTCAATTAAAAAAAAGTTCTAATTCCAGCCTTCAGTTTTAAAGTCTGGAATGGTAAAGAATAAAATAAAAGGATGAGCTTTCATACTAATTCATTTAAATGGGTTTCACTTTTCTAAAATATCACATTTCTCAGCACATTTACATTTTCCAAACAAGCAAGGCCACCAAGGTAATTCAAAAGCTTTCCTCTTTATGATGCTTTATTTAACTGATTTGCAGAAGCGTTATATAGAGCTAAAAGATCACATGCTGTATCAAAGAGTTTCCAAGTATCCTTGCTTGAAATAAACTGATTGCTGCAGTTTCTCCATTTCTGACATATAATCTTACTCAAGAGTTATTGAAGAACTGAACAAGAAAAGAGATGGGGTCTCTTCAGGCCTGCCTTAATCTTTGTTGTCCATGAAAACTCTGTTGTCATTGGTTGTTTATTTATAAATAATCTAGGTTGCCTTTTTCTACTTTAATGGATTTCTAATTATGATAGATACATCTCTCATCATGCCTATCAGCTTGCTACCACAGTATGATGGACACAGCACATCTGGAGATCAGCTACATTAGCACTTAAATAGACAAATTACAATGTTTGAAGGGTTGGGGAACTATGACTCCCCCCCCCTTTATCTCAAGGGCTGTTCAAGGTTTTCCAGGACATTTGGAGGACTGTATTTCAAAAGTGAGTAGGACTATGATTCAACCAACGCAAGCGGTATTTGGAGAGATTTTAAGGAAAGAAGTGAAGTTCTCAAGTTTCTGCAAGAAAATAAAGTATTCAGTTCACCCTTCAATATTCTCTCCAAAGCAAAAGGGAAGTTTGTCTGGTTGCGTTGAGCCTGCAAACAGAAGGCTGGTGTACAGTATACAGAAGCTGAGGTACACTATTTTCATATATTATTGGTTAAAGGTCCTCTTGAAAAAGGATTATATTTTAAGAAGATGGAAAAAGAGGTTATGGTTGAGAGAAAACAATTAATGGCAGCCGAATGGAAAATGACTGAAGGTCAATTAATGTATTACCGTCTTAATAAGAAAATTAATGTCTAAAACATTAGCCTCAGAACATTGTTGTTGTTGCTAATTATGTTGATGGAATATATTCTGGTTGGAATTTATCTGTTTTCAGTGCATACGTCAGTTTCTTTGCATCATTGTATTACTGAAGGTCAAACTATAATGGAACATTAATAGAACAAACCCAAATCCTATCAATAAGTGCTGCCTTTTTTTACACTTCAAGGATATTGTTGTTAATAACCATCCCTTTTTAAAATATCCTCTGAGGAATCCAATAAACATGAAAACTAGCCTCTCACTGAATTTGGATCTTAAGAAATATTTTTAATATTTTAAACCATTTTGCCATTGATTGGCTAATATAGGATATTCCAGCTCTTTACTTTTCTTGCAGATGACAAATAGCCACCTTAGTGCTAAACTTTAAAAGGTTTTTTTAAAAGTATTGTAAATTTATGATTAATGCAGGACTTTTAAATGCTGCTGACACATCTGGGCCAATCGTGAATCAAGAAATATTTGATTGTAATATTCTCCCATTTCACCGTTTTAGATCATTCAGATTCTTCCTGCAAATAATTTAAATGCCAGAAAGACTTGGTTGCCAATGAGTTGATATAAATTTTAATATCTCGCATTGCTCATGACTTTAAAGGAAAAAAAGGAGGAAGTGATCCCCCCTCCGGTCTCCACAAAGAGGCAAATTATTTGGTTCTATTCTCCTCACTGCAACACTCATACCTTGGAGAGCAGTATGTGGTATCAAAATTAAAAGCAGATGTCCTGAGTGGATCCAGGTGGATCCTGAATTCCTTAGCCAATCTGTCTGCAGCTCCAGGCAATCATCATCTATGGGAGATCCATTCCAGCCTAATAATAACAAAACTGAATGTTTTGCAGATACCTAAAGTCTGTCCCTCGTTTTGTGCATGAGTAATATATGATTTCAAACAAAAATCCAAAAGTCATTTTCCAATCGGCATCTTCTTCTCCCCTCCAGGAAATTATAACGACGAAGGTAATAAACTGCAGATAACCATTTTTTTTGCTATGAAAATCAGAGGCGTGCAAACTTTAGATCTAAAGTGGACAACCCGCTCCAATATACAATATATAACATGTTTCTACCCCCTGACAACCTCCTTCTCAGCTGCTCATTTTCCTAAGCTTGCACAATAAATAGCTCAGGATATTATGCATTTGGATGTCAGATGGCATTAAAAAATTGTGACTGCTGGGGGTGAAAATGAAGAGAGGAGAGAACAGAAGCCTACTGAAGTATGTAATAATATAACATGTATTACGCACACAAACATACTGTAATGCTAATGACACACTAATGAGATAAATGCATTGTTTTCAAAGCTTGTGTTTGAAGTGTAAATCTGCCTCTGTTAAAGGCTTTACAGCAGAGCTGAGCAAACTTAGAATTGTTTTAGGTTCAGTGGTTGTCAGAATGGGCAAGGGGACAGGATACTTTGGAGGGGAATTTAAATTTTCAGGGGTGATTTATTTCATTCTGATTTTTGTGTGGATGTATGCTCCCCCCCTCTTTTCCTTTTCCTTTGGTTTAGGCTTATTGGGGATCACGAATGCAATGCAGCTCGTGGGTGCTGCCTGCCTCAAAACTATGCCATGGGTTTCCAGCCAATTATCACCACTCATTCGCACATTCCAAAGAGGCTCCAGAGATCACAAAATAGGATTTGGAAGGCTACTCACAGCCTTGGAGCTACAGGTTGCCTGTATCCCTGCCATCAGGAAAATTGGATTTATTTATTCACAGTTATGCAATAGGTTGACATCCAATCTGAAATACAGAATTGGGGTCTTTTTGCGTCTGATCCTCTTTAAGGGATCTTACTGCTTCATATGCAATCTTCATGAATGTTTCTTTTCATGTTGTAGGAAGTTAGCACCCACCCCTCTCCTGGAAAAAAATGAAATATCCTAGGAAAAATTAAAAAGGCAGAATATTATATAGAATATCCCTAGAGAAATTGAGAAACATGCTTTTAGAAAGGAAACAGACTCACTCTTAGTAGCCCCCACCTTTGTCAATGGGCCATCAAGGAATGGCCCAGCTCACTCATCCCCCCCAACCCCTTTGTTAATAGCCTGGAGCAGTCTATATTACATAACAAAGATCTACCTCCTTCAGACAGAGCCATATTAGGTATTGCCCAAAGCCCTTTCATTACACCACATGGGACCTGGGAAGATTACATCAGCCAAGCCTGGGAGTCTGACAGCCAATCGGAGTGCATTACATACACAGGAACAGAAAACTAAGAGGTGGGGCCCAACAGAGGTCATAAAACCAAGAGACTCAGCATCTTTTCTGCCCCTTTTCTCTTCACCCAACATCTGGAAGCATGTGATCCACCTTTTCTGTTCAGGAGCCCCTGCCATGTGCTCCTGTCCACCATTAAACCTTCTTTCCAAGCAACTTCCAGGAATCCAGTGTCTTTTTCCCCACTTGGAACTGAACCCAGAAGGATATTCCTCACAACAATGTGAAATTCACTTCTATGGACTTCAAAGAGAATAACAGAGGAAGAGGAGGAGGAGGAGGAGAAAGAAAAGGAGAAGGAGAAGGAGAAGGAAAGAAGGAGAAAAAAACAGGAGAAAGAAGATACAGTAACACAGTAGGGGATACTGTAAGTTGTAAATAAAGCTAAGCAAAGTGATTAGCTATGGTAGAGATCAAAGAGTGCAGCTTTATGACTTGAAAAGTTTGCTTGTTTTATTGATCTCAAAATAAAATAAAATAACTTGTTTGTTCTGGAATAAACCATCTAAAGTAAAACCAAAGGAAAACAAAAGGAAAGGAAAGAAAAGACAGTCTGGTGCTTCTCCAAAGCCCCAAACTAATAACTCTCGCTTCGGCTGAATCATATGCCAAAGCTTCTTGGCATATTGCGAGGGCATTCATCCCACTAAAGAAAAGATATTACAGTTATCAGCTTCTTTAACCTTGTGCCAGTTTAAATAACGTAACACGAATCTCATGCTGGTATGCGCTACTACTATTTCTTTAGTTCATATCATAGCTTTATGGCTATTAAAGCAAAGCCTGTGTAGAAATGATTTTTAAAGAGCTCTGATATCCAGAGTTTTGCCAGTATTACTATTTCTTCTACCTTGGAATGCTTTCACGTGTTCCAACATTTCCCTGCCATAAGCAAAAGTTCAAACTTCATTTTGCTGTCTTTCAAGGACTACGGTTAGCCAACAGAATCAAACAGGGACAAATCAATAGCAAGCAAGGAGAATAGGTGGAAAAATCTATTTCTAACACTCAATGTCAAAATAAAAATTGCATTTTTTAAGGAAGAGAGAAACAAAAAATGTAAGTAAAAGATGGTGTTCTCTTAGCTAGAAAGAGCTAACTACCATAACAGCATTCCAGAGAAAACATAGGCTACTTCTTGGGTTTGGTAGAGGCTATTAACTTTTCTATTTTCTTAGATTCTAACCTGTGCTGTCACTACCAATCCTCTACCTATAGAATTTAACATCTTCTACTGCATAACTCTAATACTAATGGAAAGGTGATTCATTCTTTACCACATGGAAAACGAAATGTTGATAGTAATAGTATCCCCCAGAACAGGGGTGAAATTCAGCAGGTTCTGACAGGTTCTGGAGAACCGGTAGCGGAAATTTTGAGTAGTTTGGAGAACCGGCAAATACCATCTCTGGCTGGCCCCAGAGTGGGGTGGGAATGGAGATTTTGCAGTATCCTTCCCCTGCCACGCCCACCAAGCCACGCCCACAGAACCGGTAGGGAAAAATTTTGAATTTCACCCCTGCCCCAGAACCTGCTAAATAAGCTTTTCCTGATGATTTTGTATACAGTATAATACAATAATCTATATACTCTACTTAATTTAAAAAAAAATCAACTTAATAAGAATAAGATTGGTTTAATAATAAAAAATTATGCTAGAAATCTTTGAACTAAATTGACTACTCTTCCACCAGCAAGGTATTGAGAGTACAATCCAAGTACACAGCCAGATGCATTTATTCAGTTATTGGAAACTTTTCTATATGAACATTCCAGATGAATTCATTATTTCTCCTGATTGTATCCCAAGAGATTATTGCTTAGTACTTGATAACAGGAGCATATTACATCCTTACTGTAATCTCTGCTGGTTGCCAGCTGCTTTATGAGCTAATAGAAGAGAATATTTGCAGTTCAGGGTTGAACTGTGGGGTCCTTGGTGTTCTCTAAGCTTGGTTGTTTTCTTGCAGATGTTTCTTTACCCAACTAGGTAACATCATTAGTGCTAGAAGGGAGTGTTTTATGGGCATAATTCAGGGTCTTGATATCAGCCTTTAGGGCCCTCAATAGTTTAGGAGTTGTCTATCTGAAGGATCAGATCTGAAGGAATGTGGCCAGACACCAAGAGCAGCAGGAGAGACTTTCTTCAAAATCTTTCATATGGCCACTTAGGAGGAGTGTTATGTTCTGTTATATTACTTCCAAGCCATATAATATCACAACTTCCTCAGAGTTCTGTTTGCTCCTGCTCTTTCAGCTGTTAGGTTTGGCAGAAGACTTGTCTTGAGTGAGGTCTTTTCAGTTTGAGCGGAGCTGAGCTGAGCAGGGACTAAAACTGCTTTTTTATATGTTATGTGTCTTTGTGTGGATGTTATTGATATTGACAGTCACCTTGAGTAAATAAAAGGACATCAACATCATCATCATCATCATCATCATCATCATCATCACATCATCCCAATATAGAGCTACTAATTGACCACGGGAACATGAATCTAGATCTCCCAAATCTTGTCCTAGCACTCCAACCAATACTGATGCATGCAAGTCGTTTTGGAAATCAATATTCAAGCCACATCCCTCTAATTTTATTTTCATGATGCAGCAACACAGCTATTTATAGAGTTATATTTGATTATACAGGTTTAATATGATGCAATTTTATTTCTTCCAATAAAATATGGAAATACATAAGTAATGTACCTTTCCTTGTTTCCTAGATTTGGCAACTCTTCAACTTAGGAAAGGTCTGGAGGAGCCTGGGAATTTTTGGCTGCCATGCTAACTATGAACCTGATCTGACTTATTAAAGATCTGACACACATGAGAAGAACACAATATCTGGTTTTTGTCTCAGAGCAGATGTGACATGAATTAGAGGCCATTGAACTTCACCACCTGCCATTGATAGATCACTCTCTGATTGCTATGGAGTTTTGTGGTGTTACTCCTGCAACACTCCAGTGGGGAAGTGTCTTTAGATCCATGAACTTTATACTTCTTGTTGGTTTACAGAGGGCTCTTGCATGGTTTCCTAAGGCTTTGGCATGCAACTCAGCCAAAATTCTAGTTGCCCACTAGAATAAAGAGATGTCTTGGGCACTGAACCAGGTTGTAACAAAGCAGACCCTCCCTGTTCCCAGCTGCATACATCCCCATGGCTTATGGAAGAGTTCGGGGAGACTAATTAACTGAGAACATGCCTATAACATTGCTGGATTGAGTTCTGTCTCAAATCTTGACCAGTACAAGCAAGTCACAGTGGTGATTCAAGTGGCAAAAAGAAATATTCTCATTGTTGCCTCAGCGGAATGCCAGCTAAGAGCCCTTCTAAAGAAGAATGTTCACCAAAACCAACTGAAAAATTGCTCTGAGTAATTTTGCAACATTTTGCAGGCAACACTATCCAAATTTGAGAGAAGCCCAGTCGGACAATGGCGGTGGAAATAACTGTGCCTTCATCTTGTGATTTGAGATCGTCTTGAGTTTATAAGATCCAAGAATATGGACAAGGTCCTCTGCAGAGTTGGTTCCACCACTTCTCTCTTGGACCCCCATCCCTCTTGATTGCTGAAGACTTCTGAAGTAGCAAGTGGTTGGGTCCAATGCAAACACTGAAATATGTTTTGGATAGGAGCTTGCTTTGTGATGTCACAATGCATATTTGTCATTTTGACCATAATTCAGCATGCTGGGAATGCCCCTAGCTATAAGATAGTGAGGGTAAGTATTGTGTCTCAAAAAAAAAAAAAAGGTGGCTGGGGAAGAAAGTGATATATGCTGTGAATATTCAATGGCATTCTATTCCCTTGGGACAACTGTATTTTCTAGCTTTTGTGAGATACGATTCAAGGAAATGATTCAAGAGAAATTCCCTTCCCAAGTAGAAAATTATATATAATATTTCTTCAGTTGATTCAAAACTATACACTATTAGGTATGGTCAAAAGCCTTGTGCCTTTTTTTTTCATGGCCCTTCGAAATTGCAACGACTGTAACCAATAACATAATGTTTTTGGATGAGTGGAGCCACAAAATGCTTGCTTTTCAAGGCAAAAAAGGATAAAACAGCCTGATTTGGGATGAGAGCCTTCAGGGGAGTTTAAAGAATACTTATTTTTATTTATTTTTATTTATTTGTCAAGCGTATATATGATTACAAACAAAGTATAAACAAAGTATAAACATGTTTGTGAATATATAAGTACAAGCATGGTTATGAGTACAAGAAATTTTACAAATATATGGGTACATTAGGACAGGGACGGTAGGCACGCTGGTGCGCTTATGCACACCCCTTACAGACCTCTTAGGAACGGGGTGAGGTCGACGGTGGACAGTCTAAGGTTAAAGTTGTGGAGGTTTGGGGAAGAAACTACAGAGTCGGGTAATGTATTCCAGGCATTGACCACTCTGTTGCTGAAGTCGAATTTTTTGCAATCAAGCAAAAAAAAAAAAAATAATCTGAAGTTATTAAGTTTTG
>QLTV01004146.1:3250977-3263696 GCA_003457575.1 Thermophis baileyi
CTAAATAGCTTGAAATAGATCTATACTAGTCTCCCTTTATTTATGTAAAAATATGTAACATATAGAAACGGACTGTCGTTTGTAAGTAACTGCCTGGATGGCCCCTGGAGGGGCCGAAAGGCAAAAAGGAAGCAGTATGCTCCCTCCCATATTTGGATATACCAGGTGATTTAAAAGAGATACAAACATATATCTATCTATCTATCTATCTATCTATCTATCTATCTATCTATCTATCTATCTATCTATCTATCTATCTATCTATCTATCTATCTATCTATCTGTAAGAGAAGCACATCCAGTTCCTATGTATTCACTCTTTACCTGAACAGAATGTGGATTGTGGCATCCACTCTGCAGACCATAGTCAGTGGTTCTCCTAGTTCTATGTGCATATCTTATTCTCTTTGGAGGAGGACCAGAGGTGGGTTCCTCCCGGTTCACACCGGTTCTATAGAACCGGTAGCAAACCGCTGGTGACATCACGGAGCCGGTTCTGTCGGTGCCGGTCCGTGGGTGCCGCCATCTTTTTTTAATTATTTTTTTGGGGGGGGGGATTTTTTGGATTTTTTTTTCTTCTGCGCATGCGCAGAAGCCGAGTCCCTGGCACTGTGCATGCGCCACCATCTTGTTTTTGGCTTTTTTGGGGTTTTTTTTTTGCAAATTTTCGGCACTGCGCATACACGCGCACCCACGTGGCGCGGCCACTAGGCGTGCAATGTGCGTGCAGCCACATGGCGTGGGAGGAAGCGAACCGGCAGCGAGGTAAGTTAGAACCCACCCCGAGGAGGACCCATGTCCAATAAGGACCTTTACCACTCTCTTCCTAATACCTTAGGATAGTCTAGGAGTGGTTATCTTTACTCTCTTCCTCAGTCTCCTATCCAGCTCCAGACTGTGCTGCCTCTTGTCTCTTTCCCCTTTCTGGAATCTGCTCCTCTTTTTCCTGCAACTGTTCTTCAAGGCTAAAGCATATGAAAAACGGTTGCAGGAATTGGGTATGTTTACTTTAATGAAAAGAAGAACTATGTGACATGATAGCAGTGTTCCAATATCAAAGGGGCTGCCAGAAGGAAGAAGGGAGTCAACGTATTCTCCAAAGCACCTGAAGGCAGGACAAGAAGCAATGGGTGAAAACTAATCAAGGAGAGAACCAACCTAGAACTAGGAAGAATTTTCCAATTAATCAGTAGAATGGCTTGTCTTCAGAAGTTATGGATGCTCCATCACTGGAAGTTTTTAAGAAAAGATTGGACAACCATTTGTCTGAAATAGTATAGGGTTTCCTGCTTGAGCAGGGGGTTGGACTAGAAGACCTCCAAGGTCCCTTCCAATTCTGTTATTCTGTTATCCTAAAACCACTTCACTGTACTGCACCACACCAGCTCAGCCTTCACAGGCACCATCTCTCATAAATAGCAAAAGACATGCCAATGCAAGCAGTATTTAAAATAAGTAGTGTTAGAGGTTATTTAAAATAAAAGCCTTCAAAAATAAAATGGAAAACTTGTAATAGCTTCTTAAAACAGGAACTTCATGACCTGGGGCCATTATAGAAAAGGTTCTATTAATTGAACATATCAACTCAACTGGTGTTATAACGGGGCTACCAAGTTATTTATCTCTTGGTTTGTTCATATCAGTGTGCTTGGCGTATTAATAGTAATGGTAATAATAGCCACAGATTGGTGTGGCAGGTTTTCTGCAAAAAAGAAAAAAGAAAGAAAGAAAAAAGGAACCACGTTCATCCTATTTTGCAGTGCTCATTCTGCCCGAGTTCCCTTTTAATTTACTTCATTATATGTATAGGTATTTTTACCTTAACTAAATTTACCATCAGCCAGATTCTGACAACCATTCTATGCCCTTTCTCTGCTTCTCTATTGAAGACAAGTTGCACATTTGCTTCTTCACATTTGTGCTGACCACACAGTACTTAGGCTACCTTCATTTATGACCCATCAAATCTATCCAGGATACATTTTTGTGATCTTTGTCTCCCCCACACCTCCCACTACTTTCTATCCACCTAAAATTTTTGCGGGATTTTTATATCTATGTGTGTGGGGGTTTTTTATGTTTTATTCATTCTCATTTGACATGACAGGAACCATATCTAACAGCAGTAGAAGTGCATTAAAAAAATGAAACAATTGGAGCTGAGCCCAATTTAAGACAAGTAGACACATTTCATCATAGATACATTTGGGACTGCGTTGTTTACAGATGTTCAATATCACCACTGCCCTTTTAGATTTCATTAATGTCAATAATGTATTTCTTTTTCTTCATTTTTTTTTTTGTTGTTGTTGGAAAAAGTATTCTTTTCCTCTGAGGGTCAATTACCAATTTTTGGAGTGGGGGAAAAAAAGAAGAAAAAGAAGAGGCAAGAAAAATCTCAGAGCAAACAGCCTTGCAATATTTCTTTCGAAAATTTTGAGCCAGTGCTGTGTAAGCTAATATCTGGAAGAGAAAAAAGAGATATTTCTTTTCACCTTTTTCCTCACTTCACCATTCTTAACACTTATTTTAGTGTAATTATTGCAGTGTTACTGCTCACAGCACTTCAGTTAAAAGTCTGTCAGCACTTCCATTATAAAGTTCTATTTTCAGGGCCTAAAAACTTGGCTGTAAATACAAGCTTGCTGGGATGACAATAGAAAAATGTGATATTCATTTTTTTTATTCCGTTCCTGTTTGATAGCAAAATTCCATGTTTGGTCATTGTTTCCTTAAAATGTAGATAAGAAGAAAAGGAAGACTATTTATTGACCTACAGCATACATTTGTTCTGCCATATGAAACAATACTATTTAGTATTTACAGTTCCCAAATGCTTGCTTGGCTTGACTCAAACAATTTACTGTTTTCTATTTATTTGTCAGATTTATTAATCATCTTTCTTTCCTGGGGTTCAAGATGGCGCAAATAGCAGCATCTGTCATTTTTCTCTATAACAAGAAACCTCTGATGTAGGCTGGGCTGAGAGAGAATGACTCTCAAAATCATCATCTGAGCTTCCAGGATTATGTGGACTCAAACCTAGGCTATTCTTGCACTTGTCCAGCATCTTGGCCACTACATCACATTTGCTTTCCAAACTAAGGGATTCAGACGTTTCAGAAGGGCCCTAAAGTCAGTCTTCCCAGTTGTGTTTTCCAAATGTGCTAGACTTCAGTAAAGTAAAAAAAAAAAAAAAGAAGAAGAAGTAAAGGATGATTTCTTACACAATTAGTATTTGAGGAAGTGGTAAACTCCTCTTAAGGTGAAGTCTTTCAAGCTTCTCAGTATTAGTTGCATAGGAATGTGAGGTACAGGCAGTCTTCGACTTAAAACCATTCATTGAGCGACCATTACAACAGCAGTGAAAAAAGTGACTTATGACCGTTTTTCACACTTACAACTCCTGCAGCATCCCCATGGTCATGTGATCAAACTTTGGATACTTGGCAACTGGTACATATTGCAGTGTATGTGCAGTTGCTGTGTCTCGGGGTCATGAGATCACCTTTTATGAACCTCTGACAAGCAAAGACAATGGGGGAAGCCAGATTCACTTAAACAACCGTGTTACTAACTTATCAGGGGCCACGGTGGCTCACGCGGTAAGACGCTGAGCTTGCGCTCCGCTGAGGTCGGCAGCTCGGCGGTTCGATTCCCGTGAGTGAATAAACCACGTAGGGACAGGAAAGGAGCCTTCCCCGATTGCCTACCAGAATTCAGGTGTCCCACGGGTAAAGATAACACCGCCCGAAAAAATTCCTTTCACAGAGGCAGCCAGCCACTTCGGTGATCCCTGGCTAACATGTGCCATACGCTAAAAACAAAACAAAACCTTAACTTATCAACTGCAGGGATTCACTTAACAACTGTGGCAAGAAAGGTCACAAAAAGGGGCAAAACTCATTGAACAACTACCGGTATCTTGCTTGGTAACAGAAATTTGGGGTTCAATTATGGTTGTAAGCCGAGCACTACCTGTAGAAGGATCTCACTGCTGGTGTGTCCTGCTAGGACATCCCATGATTATTGGTGGAAAAGGAATCCTGGATTACTGCAGATAATAAACCCTTGATCTGATCCACCATAGTATTTACTGTATTCTCAAGATATGGAGTGAAAGCTAGCTGTGGGAGGTATGTGTTAATCAGTTTCACTCTGAGCACACCAGTTTAATTGGCTTGTAGGTAAAGCAAAATTTAATAACAAGGAATAAGGTGCGTGTTACTTCTGCTTGGGAAAAAGAAGTTTGCAGACTGAAAAGTGTCAATGACCTGAGGTGGAGAAAGAATAGAAAAAGTTTCTAATAACAAGAGAGTTCCCACTGATTTTGATCAAGAAATATCTGCAATAAGATTTCCAAGTTTCTGGTTAAGTCAGCAGAGCGGACAAGGCTTAACCGAAACTGATAAGTCTTTGAATCTCAGCCATATCCTCTACTCCATTCTCCAGTTTGGACATTTCAAATGGGTTATAAGATAGATTTCTTGAGCTCATTAAGAAAGTTCTTTACACTACAGTACTCTGGCTGTTTTCTGTCAATTTTCAGTTCACCATTCACTTCATGGCTTTTAGTGGCTCATTTTTCTCAAGAAGTTAAAAAAAAAAACAACCCTTACCCTAACCTGTCTCCTCTCAGTAAGGTGACATGGGAGGCCCAACTTAAGGATTTGCTGAATCTCATTTGATTTAATTACATTGCTGCCCATAACTTATCTGCAGATACTAGGAAATAAATCATTGGCAAGTTGATTCTTGGAGGTTCAAAAGCATTTTGAATAAGCTGCATATCAGTGGATGGATGTGAGGCCATCCTTAAGTAGCTTTAATCAGTGCAACCAGCACTTATTCAGCAGTTTGCTATAACTCTTATTGACCTTGGCAGCTGTCACACAACATATCCAGTTTATTGTAGCCAGAGGTGTCAATATTAGGAAAATAAGCAGAATAAAGGTACAGCTCTTTATTTTCAGGTCAGAACTCTGCTCAAAGAGTTCCAAAGCACTTTAGCAAAAATGTGGTACTAGTGCAAATTCTCATTAGCAGTTTTCTTACCACATGGGTGAACAGTAGCAAGAGAGAGTGAACTTCTGCTGATTTATCTGTTGCATGTCTTATTGCAAAAATATGGACCGGACAGACTGCTCTGTGTAAAGGCAAGACAGAGAACAATGTTTTCTCCAGGTTTGCTCTTTTTCTGTGGTACCTGTACAGAGATAACATCAGAAACCAGGCAATAGTGAGTTCTAGTCAGACCTTACACATAAAGGCCAGCTGGGTGACTTGGGCTAGTCAGTCTCTCTCAGCCCAACTCACCTCACAGGGTTGTTGTGGGGAAAGTAGGAGGAAGAAGGAGTATTAGCTATGTTCGCCATCTTGAGTTATTTATAAAAATAACAAAGGTGGGATTAAAAAAGTATATTAAATAAATACATCTGAAAGTAGGGCTTTTGAATGATAAATGCAGATCCATGCCAAAGTGGATGGAGGGCTAGAGCTGCTATTTCCACCCGTGATATAAAGATTTGGACTACTTTGTTGTGATCCCTCCCAGCTCACAGACATATGGAAATCGTTCCAATCTCTCTGTTCCCATAACATCCCCTTCCTATGCAACTGGAACCGACCTGTGCTGTGCTGATGCTTATGGAGCTTAAACATAGAACATTCTAAAGCCTGGGATAGTTAATTCAATGTGCTTGATTATTTTAGTTTTGTTTTCTATTTGGCTTATATAGAGATTTTATTGGATTGATTTTGTCGACTATTGCCAGCTAGTCCTCAGTGAACAACAGTAACTGGGACCAGAATTTCCATTGCCAAATGATGTGGTTGTAAAATACAATGTCACGTGACTGCATCACTTAATGACAGAATTCATAGCAGGCCCCACTGTCATCATTAACTGAATCCCACCAGTTGTTAGGTGAGGACACAGCTTGATCCAAGTCATTCTGGACTTAATCCTTCCCAGCCCTGAGCTTTGATAAGGTAAAGGGCTGCCTCCTCTTGAACTATCACCACCTTCCTATCACCCCCCACCCCCATCTCTGCCCATTTGTGTGCTTTGATGGGGGGTGAGGGGGTAGCTGGGGTAGCAGGGGGCAGCTGCTTAGGGACTCCTAAGCAGTGATGGTGCCGCCACTGGGGCTGAAGGATAACCTTGGGGGAGGCTCAGAGACCACCAAGGACTCCACGGTTCAACCCTAAGCTACACATATTCTTTTCTATAATGTTTTTAGCAAAGGAATACTAGCTTCCCATGAATTCACTTAAAACAATCATTGTAATGAGTGAAAAATAATTTATGTAATAAATAATAAAGCTAAATAGATTTTCTTTTAGGAAATAGCAGATCACAGTTGGATCTGGTAGATGGTAGGACTTTGCAAAGATTCAATTCAGATTTTTTTTATTCAAACGCAGATTGATGGGAACTTTGAACCTAATCTACTTTATGAACGGTTTGATGATTCACAATGAGATGCCTTCAGTTCACATTGGATCACAGCTGATCTGTGAACCTCCAGAGGACAATAGCAAAGGAAAATAACAGTTCAGATCATGATGAATGCTAACTGTGAGGAGATCTTTACAGATTTCTTACTACCTGCCAGTAAGCTGCCATTGATTTAAAATTGTTGGCTTTTAATGAAGAACTTCACCTTAAGAATGTCAGTGAAGGTCAGGTGAAACAGCTAAATATATCCTGGGGAAGAATCAGTGGAATACGTCTTTGAATGGAATCATCAAAGATACCATGTAGCTTTTATTAGAAATTCAGTAGAGAAACTGAGGGAAAAACAAGAGTCTGTCATGTTCAACTTTTCAAGAGATTTGCCAGGCTATTCCTGTATATTTTTTCTCAAACAAGAGACAAAAAGAATCACATACAGCCAAAAGTAAGATCATGTATGTATTATAATATAAATATCTACTCATATAAAGCCACAATGTGGACACACATACTTAGGAATTAGTCTTAGTGAAGCTCACAGGAGTAGTAGTATAAATTGGATTTTATAACATTTTCAAATAGGGGAGATTAACTATATGCTTGCTTGTTTCTACAATCTAAGGATATGCAGGCTACATGATTTCAATATCACCACTCCCTCACACTTTAAATCCCTCACAAGCTCATCCTATTTGAGGAAATAATGTATTATCCAATGAAAATGTCTATTTAGCCTCACCTTATATCTGTTGGCTTTTGCAATGGCTTATTAAAGATATTGGTCTATTATATATTTTGGATTTTCCCAAGATTTTCCACTTCACAGCTAATCTAGCCAACTACATTCAGTCCTTCTTGAACTTAATGTGGGTTTTTAAGTTTGAAATCTGCTTATTTAGAAGTAAGTTTTGTTGTATTCAGTGCTTACTTCTGAGTAGACTTCAATAAGAACACAAGAATTTCATTTCTGCATATTAGTTTGAGGGAGTGAAAAATGCTGATTTCCACTTGATATGGAATGAAATATAGAATTATCAAAAAATAAGAAATTTAAAACTAATTTTAAACCTAAAATTTCTACCAAATTCATAGTGATGACAGGAAGACAAATTCAAATTCTTTCTGATCTCTGTAATTTAACATACTTTGAAAGTATAACTAAATTACTTTGATTGTACTTTGATTCCATTTTAACAGCCTCCTTTTTCTGAAAGAGCTGTACTTCTTTTATCAATTTGCTAATTATTGTACAAAAAAACCCCTCAAGCTATACCTGAGAACCATAAAGGCATTCTCATGTTGTAAGCATCTGCCTCAATACGAGATTCTTTCATTTTCATAAAAATAAAGATACTCAGATCTACAATCGGCATTGTAAGGGACTGATCTTAAGTACCTGAAGTCAAAATTTTATTTTTATTTTATTTATTTATTTTGTCAAACATGTATATGATTACAAGTACAAGCATGGTTATGAGTACATGATATTTTACGAATACGTGGGGATGTTAGGACAGGGACGGTAGGCATGCTGGTGCATTATGCACGCCCCTTACAGACCTCTTAAGAATGGGGTGAGGTCAACGGTAGACAGTCTAAGGCTAAAGTTTTGAGGGTTTGGGGAAGAAACTACAGAGTCATGTAGTGCATTCCAGGCATTGACCACTCTGTTGCTGAAGTCATATTTTCTGCAGTCAAGTTTGGAGCGATTTACTTTAAGTTTGTATCTATTGTGAGCTCGTGTATTGTTTCGGTTGAAGCTGAAGTAGTCATTGACAGGGCACTTTTCTTCCCATGAAGTGATGAACATGCTTAACATTAACCAATTTTTGTTTCTTGTGTGCATATACACTTTCCCATATATTTATGTGACAAAACTTGAGCTCAACTTCTAGTGACCTTGTTGGGCATGCCCTTATACCTTTCTTGAGAACAGTACCAAAATTTATTTATTAGATTTTTATTCCATTTTTGGTCACACAAAACTCAAGGCTGCGAATATACTTAATATTCCTTTCTCCTCCTATTTTCCCCACAACAACCCTGGAAGGTGAGCTGGGCTAAGAGAGAGTGACTGGTCCAAGGTCACCCAGCTGGCTCTCATGCCTAAGGCAGGACTAGAACTCACCATCTCCTGGTTTCTAAGCAAACACCTACTTCATAGAATTCTCTTTTCCTTGGATTGTTTTCTTTTTTATTTCCCAGGCTAGCTTGATGATCCAGTATACTGTGTAGATCTCCTATCCCAATATTAAGCAGCTTTTATCAAGCTTAGACAAAGTTAGCTGAATACCATCACAATATGTATTGTTACTATGGACCTTATATTTTGGAGTGGTCTTTGATGTCTTGTTGGTGACGTTCACAAAAAATATGGGATCTTCAAGCTGGCCTAGGGAAACTCTGCTTTCCAAGGTGTTGAATTCCCAGGATGCTGGCTAAGTTGACCAGCATTGTTGGGGTCTGTAATTCAGGAAAGCAGTAACTGGGTGGCTAGAGGTTTTGTTTACCTTAGGCTTTAAATCCAAAGATAATTTCAGTAAGCTTTTTTTTTTTGTTTGCAGTTTCATACTGCATTATCTCCAGATCTTATTGATTCTGCAAAGTTAGCAGTTTTTAAAACTAATGACCACAATTTTAATATGCTACGCAGCTTGAAGAATGAGATGAGTTGAGAGGTTAATGCTTTCACTTGTCTAATTGCATATAAACATTAGTCTTTGTAAATGATAGTAAATGGGTTTACCCGTCTTTCTTGTTGAAAGTCTTTTTTGGCTAGCTCATTTCTTCCAGGGAAATGGTGTTGACAAAGAAAAGAAGCCAAGATCTTTGTACTATCTAAACTTCCACTAGGATCCGCAGTTCACACTTTGAAAGTTGTTCTTCAGAAAAATGAACACTTTTGCTTTTCCTTTTACCAAAAGACATTAGTCAGGTTTTTTTTTAAGTCACATTACCTATTCTACATCAAGAATTCTAGTGACAAATTGCAAAATAATTTTGAAGCACATCTACCTAATTACTACCTCTTGCCTTCAACTAATGAGATAAATATTATGCTCCGATATCCTCTGTTTTTGCAGCTGTAGATGAAGATAAGGACTTGGGAGAATACATTAAAATGAAAGAAAAAGCTTGTTTTCAGAGTTGAATTGTGCTGTAGCTGGCTTACATAAGGGTGCATGCTGCTAAGGCAACATTTGGCTACAATTATAACCCTGATACGTGCTGAAGATTAACCCTAGGTTATGTCATACACCCTCCTTCCACTCTCTGTTTTTCACATCCAAACATATTTTACCCTGCCTCAGCAGATGGATGGAAAGTCTGAGTTTTGTTCCTTGTGCATTGAAATGCACTGGTGACATTTCATTGCTTAGCCGATTGGCTGTGGAGGCACTGGAGCCATACCAATCGGTGGGCTGCTTCCTGCCTTGTGCCTCTGAAGTGAGCAAAAGCCCATTTAGTGTGTAAAGGAGCATTAGGTACAGCCTAGATCTGATTAGTCATAGACTGCTCTGAGATGTTTGTAAGATGGAAGGAGACCAGTCTAACTTTAAAGTGTTGCATTGTGAATGCACCTGTGACACTGGTCCTTAAAAATTCATACTTTGCTCTCAAACCTGATGAGGACCTTTCTGATGCACTCTCTACCCATATCTAAGGTTTCTTCAAGAAGGGTCAGTTATTCACGGCTAAGTCAGGAGAAACAGACATGAACTATTGGAGGGTATAGTAGCAGAATCTTGAAAGCCTGCTAGAGCTTTCTGCTACCCCCTCATATACCAATAATTTTATTTTGAATCTCTTCTCAGGTTCTTTCCTTTCCCAGGACTGTGTTGGTGTTTACATTGTTTTTGTGCATTCCTTCTTCAACCTGATGTCTGTATTCCTCAGTGACTGTGTTTCTCAGTCCTGGCAACTTTAAGATATCTGGGCTCCAACTCCCAAAATTCCCCAGAAAGCTTGCTGGCAGTTGAAGTCCACACATCTTAAAATTGCCTGGGATGAGAAACACTGCCTTATGGGAAGAATGTTTTCTCTGACAGCCAGACAATTAGCCATTAGCAGGGACCAGATCCATTCTTGCTGCTAATTAAGCAGGCTGCCCTTGTTGTGTTTGAGGGTTGGTGTAATCCATGATCTTTTACTCAAAAATTACAAACTCCTCTTCTGACATCTTTTTTTTCCCCACCGTGAGGTTATATTCTATAATTCCTTTTGAAAGGAGTTTCCCCATGGTATTTCCATCTTCTCTTAAATTTGTTTGCTTATGTCAGATCTCTTCCACAATTGCTCTCCAGTATTCCCACCTAAGCTGTAAGTTTTCTTGTGATTTCTCTGAAAAATCTCATTTCCTTTTCTTGTTTCATCATTTGTTGACAGCTTTGTCCTTTCTTGTAGTTGATGTTGAAAGTCTCCATTCAATCATCACATATCCTCCTTATGCCTGTGGTTTTCATTCTACATTGTGACTACTATGATAGTTTGTTCTGAAACTGCATCTTTTTTTTTCTATGAGAAGTTGAGAATTTATTCGTTTTTCTTTTCAGTTTTCGTAGTGTCTCTAATCTCTTTCCATAGTTCCTCAGCTTAATTTTCACCCAAGTTAAGTGTACTGAATTTTGATCCTTGTACTGATCTTATGTGGATATACATTCTCCAGGTAATATCCTGCTGGGACAGCTATCTTGTTTAATTTTTTATGTCTATCCTGTATATTTGACAGCAGTAATTAACAGTACATTCCACAATCTTCACCTGAAAATATCCTGACTGATGGAATTGCGCTAACCCATCTTCTGCTTCCTATTAGGCACTTGATTTGATTCTGTCATTGTGCATCCACTAATGTGGATCTTCATGAATAGATTCTGCATTTATGCTGCTTGAAGCAGGTGTTGGCAATAAACAAAGATTTATCTTTGCAAAATTCTATTAACCTATCCCCTGCACTACTGTGTTTATCTCCCATCCAAATTTTCCTGCTATTCCAGTTGCCTCCATTCCTCCAACTTTTGCATTGCAGTCATTAATGATATTATATTCTTTTTTTAAAAAAGTTGTATTTTGTTCTTCCTGCAATTTCCTATGGAATTTTCAGTATCTTTTACTGAGTTTGTAATAGATGCATTCACTTGATGTTTACTTAATACAGTGGTAACTCAGTAGTAATTGTTAACTGGTTCTGGGAGGCATGATGAAAACCAAAAATGATGAGTACCAAACACATTTTCCCCATAAGTAATAATGTAGTGAGTCACAAGGCAGCTGACACTGACAGGTCTAGCTTGTATGTGTTGAGTACCAAACAAACGATGAGTACCAATACAAAATTTTCATGTCAAAATGTTTTGAGTACCAAATTCAATGAGTTCCAGAACAGTTGAGTACCAAGCTACTGTTGCATCCACTAATATAAATAGATGTAATTCTGTAGTGCATTGGGTTATGGCCAATCACATATTAAGAACTGTCCTTTTGACAGTAAAATTGCTACTCCATTCTTTCTAAAAGAATCATGCTCTGGATACTATACTGAGTAATAAAATATGGTCCAAACCCCCTAAATCAGGGGTGTCAAACTCGCGTTGTCATGGTGGTGTCACGTGACATATTGCAACTTTCCCCCCCCCCATCACTAAACTGGGCATGGGCATGGCAGCGCGTGACACATCCGGCCCACGGGCCGTGATTTTGACACCCCTGCCCTAAATTACTAAAATGTCACAATCTGTATGCTTCATTTTTGGTTTACACTTTCAAGTTCTCTTTGTTTCAGGCTTCTTACATTTTATGTTCTTATTGTAAGTAAAGCAATATATCAATTACCAAACTTCCTTATGGCTTCATTCTGGTCACAACTTCATGGCCAGCTATGACATTTAACATCTACATGAAACCATTGGGTGAGATCATCCGACGGCATGGGGTGAGGTTCCAACAATACGCTGATGACACCCAGCTGTATATCTCCACCCCTCGTCAATGCAGTGAAGCAGTGGACGTAATAGACCGGTGCCTGGACGATGTAAGGGTCTGGATGGGAGTTAACAGACTCAAACTTAACCCAGACAAGACCGAGTGGATGTGGATATTGCCTCCGAAGGACCATGTTGATCGTCCTTCCTTGGTTCTGGGGGGAGAAAACTTAATCCCCTCAGAACGGGTTCGCAATTTGGGTGTCCTCCTGGACTCACAGCTGAGATTAGACCAACATTTGACAGCTGTAGCTAGGGGGCCCTTTGCACAGGTTCCCCGG
>QLTV01004146.1:3263888-3310554 GCA_003457575.1 Thermophis baileyi
AAGGTGTTGGTTGTTACCTTTAAAGCCCTACATGGCTCAGGACCAGTTTATCTGCGTGACCGCCTTATGCCACATTCCTCCCATCGACCAGTGAGGTCGCACAGGGTTGGCCTTCTTCAGGTCCCGTCGGCCAGACAGTGCCGGCTGGCGGGACCGCGGGGGAGGGCCTTCTCTGTAGCCGCTCCGACTCTGTGGAACCAACTTCCCCCCGAGATCCGTACTACCCCCACCTTACTGGCCTTCCGTAAAGCCGTTAAGACCTGGCTTTTCCGGCAGGCCTGGGGCCAATAGTTGTTCTGATTGGCCCATGCATGGTTGTGTGAATGTTCTATTTTAAATATAGATTTTTTTTAAAATTGTTTTTATATGTTTTATTTTTTTATGATGTAAGCCGCCCAGAGTCCTTTGGGAGTTGGGCGGCATATAAATTTTATAAAATAAATAAATAAATAAAGACATGGATATAAAGTCCTCTTCCTCAATACAGCAGGAAGAAAGTGACTTCTGATATTATTAAAAAAATCCTGCCTTTATTAATTTTTTTATAAATAACTCAAGGTGGCGAACATACCTAATACTCCCTCCTCCTCCTATTTTTCCCACAACAACAACAACACTGTGAGATGAGTTCGGCTAAGAGTAAGCAACTAGCCTGAAGTTACCCAGCTGGCTTTCATGCTTAAAGTGAGACTAGAATTTCACTGTCTCCTGTCCTAAACTGGTGCTTTAACCACTATGGAGATATTTCTCCCTATCAGCACCCCAACATGTCTAAATATAACATCTACTCTACACCTGTATAGCTTTCTTGGTACTGAAGTAGTTTGCTAAAGTTCTTTCAGGTTTGGTTTTGAAGTTCTTTATCATAGGAGCATTGGCTTTTCTTTCACCTGCAAAGCATTGCTTTCCTTTGCCTCTGATATGGATTACATTTAGCATCCTCCTCCTCTTTCATCCTTACTGGCAAAGTTGCTCTTACAGCATCACCCTTAAGCTCACTGGGCTATTGAGCCCTCTGCCACATCAAATAATAATCCCCTTATAATAGAGTCCAATGTTTACACTAATGGATAACCAGGAGTTATTTCATGCAGGTGTAAGGCAGCTATCAGAACTGCTGTGTAAACATGGGGCGGTAACTTCCCCCTCTCAGCCAAAAGTCTATTGATTTGAAAGGGCAGGTAGAAAAGGCTGGTGGATGACATATATAAGGGTGTAATTTTATGTTCTACAGGAAGCAATTCTGCATATGCTGTCTATGATTTCTTTCTTGTCTGCAATAAACCAAATTATCACACCTTGTTGAATCTGTGAAGTTCTGCTGTTAGTTAGTTACTGATGCAAGGTTGAGTTTCGGAGAGTAGAGATTTATTGCTGTGCCAGTGTGAAGCCTGACAGCAGGGGTGATGTTGCCCTGTTAAAGTAGATAATGCCACTTTGAGAACATCAATGTCAAGTTCCATCCATGGCTTCTCTTGTCCCTTTGGAGCCATTAGGAATGAATCAGAGTTAGTAGGAAGGGAGGAAATGTTTTAGATGGACCTTTAACTTTTTTGAGAGTTCTCTTTAGAAGAAGATTCATGGCTGAGAGACCAAACATTATTTTTTTAAAAAACGTTATTTGATGTATAAATGCTGAACTATCAAAAACCTGGCTTTTTAGTACTTTACAAATTGAAACATTGGTGAAATGAATTATTTATTAGGGCCACCAGAAGTAAGCTGCAAGAAATAATATTAGCTATTTGTTACTACAAAGTGGTCATCTGGATTTTTATCAGCTAATATTTGGTACAGTAACTGTTGCAGCTTGTGGTCTAAGGAACCTCACATTTTAGAGATGTAGGATAGAAAGAAACCACAAGGTTGTGACTGTACTTCACAATGGCAAGACTGAGCTCACAGGTCAAAATATTATTTTTGAAAGCTCATCTGCTGTTAGATACGCTTGACCCAATCCTGAGCTTGTAAAATGAGGACGACAGTCAGGCATTTCTCACAACAGTTACATAACAATTTGTCAAAGGCAATCTAAAGGCCTCTTAAAAATGGAAAATCTTTTTTTGTTAGATATGGATTATTGATTATAAAAATAAAGCAAAGCTGATATGATGCTTTGGCAATACTATTTTTGATATACTTCTCTATCCATTATGTGGAAATGTATTGACTAGGATGTTAAATTTACACCAACCTTTTCTCTGGAGCTCAATTACCCTTTTTTACTTACAAGGGATGGTGTCCCTTCACTTTATCTCCACAACAATAACCTGATGACATAAATCAGGGTTAGAAAGAATGACTGGTCTAAAGTCATCCAGCAAATTTCTATAGCTGTGGGTGGACTGGAGTTTTCTTTTCCAATGAAAAGCTATCTTTTATAAAACAACATCAGCACAAAGTAGAGGACTTTACCATGGAATTCTTTCAACTTAGATTTATTCAGTGGGACTGATGAAGAGAAAGAGAAGCAAAAGGGAAGGGATGAATTCCTGAGATTAGGATTTCTTTGACCCTGTTGGCCTTTCAGACGGCCTTGAAATCTTGCTGTAATTCCAAGGGTGTGAAGGGTCTTGTTTCTGCTTATGTTGACAACAACAGACCATAATACTATCTCTTGACTGCTATTTATCTTTGATTTCTTTCTGGTACTATGCATTAACTGTTTTGTTTTTATCAACTGTAATTATTACTGGGGCGCCTCTTCTCATAACAATTTTGGTATTTTTATTGTGGTTGTTTTTTATCACGCTCTTGCAAAATGACTTGGGAGTTCAGTAGGTAGGGAAGACAGTCTTACAATTGCCAAATCATGATAATCAATTTTAAAAACGAACTAACCTCATGTATCATCCAGGCAAATGCCAGCGAAGAGTGCTTTATGGCACAGCAATTCTTGCATTCTGCAAGTACCACTTGCTGAAGCAACAAATCCCACTGATCTCAATGTGACTTTAGAGTATTTCTTTACCTCACCAATTCGAATATTTATGGTGTCATCCCTCTGGGCTGCCGAAGTAGCTTTCCCTCATTTGATATGAATATTGCATTATGTCTTAGCTTGTTGGGAAGGAATGATTGCACATCAGCCACAATTATAGCTGACTGCTGTCTCCACTCTTGACGATTTGCAACTAAGTTTGGTTGCCTTTTCCTAAACATCCCATCCATCTGATGTGCCACATATAAATAAATAAATTCTTTAAAAATGTATTTAATCTCTAATAGGTTTTCCATTCTTTTTCCCAAGGAAAAAACATATTTTTGTCTTCCGTTATATGGAAAACATGCCCTGTGCAGCATAGCTAACTAAGTTAATGAGGCTCAGCAGGTTTTTTTTAAATTTTATTTTAAAGTGTCGTTTTAAAGACAATCACTTTTAGACCAAGTAAAATTTCCATTTTGTTTATTACATTTCTGCACTTGATTCTGCTTGGCAGGATAAGGCAGCAACTTTACATAAAATGGAAGATTGGCTAAGATTGCACGCATTCCTATTTCCAAGTTATTGCATTCCTAATAAATCATTTGTGGGGAAATATTGGGTTTTCTCATCAGCCTGATTTGACACAGACAGGAGTTTATTTATGGTCAATTTCTGTGGTTATATACTGTATGTGCGGTTCATCAAGAGTCTCGGCTGCACAATTTTCATTTGATTTTGGATGCTGATTATGAATGGAGCTCTAAAAGCAATCTTCTAAAGCCCCCTGACACCAACACTTTTTGTCCTGTACCTAAGATCTTATTCACTATGCATATATCTGTGGATAATTTTGGACATGGGCTTAAGATTTCTGTCAACAAGGACGATTATATGCACACCCTTGTGTACACAATAGTATCAGAATCCAAGTAAATCACAGAATGTTTTATATCACTTAAATATGGTCAATATCTCGGACATCTAATTCAAAATTTCAGCATAATGGAATTCTTATTACTAGTCTTAGTAAGAGTATATCTCTAGGGATGTGCAGGTGAGGAATGGCTATACAGGTAAGGAATTACAGATGCACTTACTAAATCATGCTATCTTTTCTTATCTTTTGCGATAACCGTTTGAGAATATCTAGCCCTGCACTGTGTGTGTGTGTGTGTGTGTGTGTGTGTGTTGGAGGGATAGCTGCTCAGCTGCTGCTTCTGTGGGAGGAGAATCTTTTTATCTTGCAGGAAAGTGCTGCTTTCCCTCCTTCTCTCCCCTGCTTCCTCCCCCAAGTCTTGCTCTGGGTGGCAGGACACACACACACACTCATACATACACACAAATACACATACACACACACACACGCACACACCTAGGCATAAACTTTTGTAATTTCTTAAGGATCACCAGAAATCTTCACATTTTTTCATTCTTATCCTGAAATTCATTTAAAAACAATAACTAATGAAGAAGATAACACCAAAAGCAAAACAGAATACAACAGCCAGACAATATCCTGCATACTATCGGTGCCAGGGATAAGAAGAAAAGTTGGAAACACTGTCCACAATATGAAATTTGACACCATCAGAGTAAGGGACCAAAGTTTGAGATATTAATTTGACAAACCTTGCTGAAAGTTTTAAGATGGATTATAATCAAAGGGGAATGCAGTCTAATGAAATGGTTTAGGAGAAAAGTATAAATTCCTGTCTTGGACTACAGTGCAGAGTTCTGCATTTGCTAAGTGCTGAAAAATAATATTTGTTGCCAGTATGTTGTAAATAGGAGGTAATATAAATAACAACAATATAATATGTGTCAATTATAATTTTTTAAAAAAATTTTTAATACTGTGTGTGCTGCTTGGATGTGCAAAGCATGATAGGCAGTAAGTTTTGAATAAAGGTAATAAAAGCAATAAATATAAATAAAGACTATTCTAAGCTATTCTTTTCTACAGAGGAAATTGAAATATCAACCCTTAGGTTCCTTATCTGAAAATAATACCCACTAAACACAGTCAAATTTATTTTTCTCTAGATTTGTATGGGATTTCATGTTAATTCTCTGAAGTTTCTCACCACTTGGAATTCTATATTATTGAAATATAGCAACATTCCAATAAAGTTGACTCTTTCAATTGTTCTACTGATGATGATCATTTACATGCTGGGTTTACTGCTTAAACTTGAAACTAGCTGCTTTTCAAAGATGAGATTTTTAGAACATTCTGGGAAGACCATGTAATAATATGCATGATAATGTTCCTGATTAGCGTTCTTTCTTTTTCCCTCAGAAATAATGAGGCCTTTTAAAAAAAATGGCCTTGTGTCAGGTTATCAGCTTAATAAAGCAAAAACTCAAATATTAACATGGAATTTGCTAGAGAAAGAAAGACAACATCTGTAAATAGCAATGGGGTTTAATATTTCGTATAGGTTGAATATTTAGGGATCTACTTGACAAAATTAAAGATTCGTTTAAAAATGATTAATTGAGCTGGAAAAATGCAATAGCAGATATTTCTAGCTGGAAAAAAAAACTAAACCTATTATTGCTAGGAAGAGCTGAAGCAGTTAAATCAAGTCTTAGTAAAATATATTTTTTCAAGTGATCCAATATATATTGATTGGTGTAAACAAGAAACAAACTCCATGTGGTCTACTGGAAGACTTAAGTATTAAATTAAATATCTTCCAAGATTCAAAAAGAATGAATTGGGTTAGTTCCTTTGAAATGTATTCCTATGCTAATTGCTTAATATGGGTTTCATAATTGATTGTACCTTCTTATGACAGATCCTTTTACAGAATGGGCAAGATCTCACAAATATCTTTGAGTTGATATAGATAGAAATAAACAGTATATAAAAGACCAAGTAATAACAAGGTCTAAATTCCCTCACATGTTTATTCATGTAAAGACAAAGGAAATCTTTGTGGTTGCTGTTTCTTTCAATTGAACTTTATACTCAGTATATTTTAAGTGGCTTCAGAATGATCTTTTGCTTTGAAAAGCAGCACATAAATACCTAAATAGGTAAATAGGGTTCCAAAAAGGATTTCATCAATCAGTCTATTTTTCTATCTCTTTCAGAAGATGGGAATAAAATCATCAACCCAAGAGCAGAAGTCACAAAATTGCCAATGGTCAGGCTACCATTCATTGCAAAACATTTGCCAAGAATTCACACAGAAGAGACCATGCACAAGCTCAACCAAGTTCATTCCTCTGCTTCAGCATTAGATTATACAAGTGATTGTCTAACTTTAGTTAAATAACTGCTTTTTGCAATGTTCTAACAAAGGCCATGCCTGGGACTCACTGTTGTCCAATTGTTCATTGAAAATAATGGCTTTCCTCTTGTCCCCTCAACATTGCCTTAATCTTGTTCTTTAAAGAAACAAGGTAAGGTGTTATTAGCTATACATATATTTATTATTGAGGACAAACTCATGGTGTGTGAAATCTGTTAGTCTTTGTCTTCCATTGCCTTGGAGAGAACGCTGGTGATTGCAGAGCATTGACGCACACACAACTGAGGCTGGAGAAGGGTTGGCAATAGAAGGGGCAGCAAATTTGATACTGGTGTGGTTTTCTGCCTAGTTGAGAAAAGGTGGAGACTTCTTCACCTCAACAGGGAGGAAAGGACCAAAGTTTAAAGTCGCCCTTCCATGAACAGAAGAGATTTTCTGCATCTGCAAGGACGACTACAAATCTAACCATGGTGGCCACTGTTAAATACAATGTTGGCAATTGTCCACTTTTCCTTAAACAAAACTACAGGGTTTTGTAAATGATATTAATCAGTGCAATGTTATGAATATTTAGTATCTAATTTTTTCTTTTGAAGCAAACACTCTCTTTTCAAAGTATACCTGATATTTTCTTTGCCACTTTCCCCCCCTCAAAGCTGGACTCTGGAAACCAGTTAGATTTTATTCACTTAAGTAATAACTTGCCTTGCAAATCTGTAAAACATGTTCTGTGCCTACCAAGCTGTCAACTTATTCCAGATACAATTCCAAAACTATGAATCATTCATATAAAGTCTATGCAGGGGCCCCGCAAACATTATCCTTCACATAAACATCTCTTCAATTTAACTCTTTTTTCCCCTCAGTAGAAATAAGCCCAATCAAGTTAACTTCCTTAAACATTTTGCTTCACATTTGTCATTTGAGGATAAAAATCACTTTTCTTGATTTTAATTTTCTCCTTTTCAGTACATCATGCCTGAACAAATTTGTCCACAATAATAGTTTCCCCACCTCTGTGTGTTATATATAACAGTGATAAAAGAGACAGTAACTTTAGTGAAAATAACTCCAACTATCTATTGATATACTGGCTAGATAGTATAAAATTGCAGTGAAATCCTGTATAAAGTGAGTGTTTCATATAACGTATAATTAAAAATCTTGTTCTTACTATTTTAAACCTAATGAAAATCTGACTAATATAATATAGTTAACATGATACTAATAGAATGCTTTTTGATTGTTCAGACTAGACAAATAAATAAATTAATTTCATTTATTCATTTAAAGTAGTTATATGCTATACAACAATTGGAATACATTGAATAATAATTCCCTACTTGTTAATATTTTGGAAGCTTTTAAACGCAAAGCTGTTCTGAAGAGCCTGCTCTCAATTTTATCAAGCCATTTTTATTTTCCTTTTTTTTTCTTTTTTTCTTTTTGCTGGTAGTTTTATAACTGTATAAAACAAACCGGCATTGTTTATAAGTGTATTACTGTGAAGGTTTTATTGGGTTTCCTATTTTATGTACGCTGCCAAGTCTCTGGATTGCAGTGGGGTAAAATGTAGAGAATAAATAAATAAATTTAAATAAAAAATAAACAAAATCCACCTATACATACAATAATAAATGCTTTCCTAATCTCTTCTTGTTAATAACTTCTTAAAATCGTTGTTTTGCCAATCAGTATGGACCATACATGGCCCAGATGTTATAAAAATTCATCTCCTCTGTTGACTGGCATCAGGATATCTAATATATGATAAGAAGTACATTGGCAAGATCCGGCCACGAAACGGTATGCATGAGTTTTTAGTTGTTTTTTGAATGTTTTTAATATGTTTCTTTTTAATAGTTTTTTATATTTTAATAATGTTTTTTATTGTTGTAAGCCGCCCAGAGTCCTCCGGGAGTTGGGCGGCATAGAAATATAAATAAACTTGAAACTTGAAACTTACCATCTTCTTTAACTTCTAGAAAACCCTAAAAATTGGGTGTACTCACCTGTTGTACCTTTGGAGGTACTTTGAAATGCTTTCCAGGTCAGGTGGAGTCAAGAAAGGGGCAGATAAGTCCTTTCACAGAGATGCTCACCTTGAATCAACATTGCCAAATAGTGAAAGGTGAAGACTTTTCTTTGTGTCTGCTTTTAAGAGATAACAATGGTATTCATGCTGCTGTTATAAAAGAGTGCTATAAGTAGTCCTCAACATACAACCACTCATTTAGTGACTGTTTAAAGTCACAATGGCACTGAAAAAGTGACTTATGACCATTTTTCACACTTATGACCATTGCATCATCCCTGTAGTCACACAATCAAAATTTGAACGATTGTAGTATCCCAGTGTCATGTGACCAACTTCTGTGACCTTCTGACAAGCAAAGTCAACGGGGAAGCCAAATTTTCACTTAACAATCATGTTAGTAACTTAACAACTGCAATGATTCACTTAACTGTGGCAAGAAAGGTCATAAAATTGGAGCAAAGGTCACTTAACAATTAGGCTCAGATGTGGTCATAAGTTGAGGACTACTTGTATTCAGTGGTTTTATTGTTTATTGTTTGGTTATTTAATGGAGTTTTGGGCAGATTTTTGATTGATGTAATATTTTATTTGGTAATTTGGATTGTATGATGCTTTGTATTCTGCCTTAGGTGTGAGTCACTTTGGGAATCTGGGGAAGAAATCATGGAAACAAATTAAGAAACAAACCAATTTTATGAATGAAGAACATGAAGACATAAAAGAGGGCCATTTATAGGGCATTAATCCTACCAATTTTGCATATCCTTTCCCTCTAGACTGGAAAGACGGGAGGGGAATTTTAATATTTGTGTGTGTGTGTGTGTGTGTGTGTGTGTGTGTGTGTGTGTCCCACACACGTCAACAGAGATATCAAGAGTCTGGCCAGACTTCTTGGTAATACAGAAGTAGACAAGTCAAGTTGACTGTGAGCAATGAAAATGACCCAGGTAACTTTGGACAATGTTGCTTGGAAAATATTAAATGCTGCCTTGAACTTGTGGAGGGAAGGTGGGATATCAGTCTAATCCATGAACAAATGACAGAGGTTTCAGGCTTAGATCTGCAACTACCGGTATGTTCCTATCAGCTCTATCTTCAGCCATTGTAGGAACTGGCCATAACCATAGTCAACAAAGGATGTCATCCTGATTGGTCCTGGACACCTCATCACCAAAGCTCTCCCATGAAGGTGGTATCTATGCGGGGCCATGTCCTGCTCCTGTTGAATTCATTATTAGTGGAAAAACTTGCTGCCTTGCCCATTGGCAGTGTGTTGTGTTGGAATGATGTGGTTCCCTTTTGTTCATACCTATATTACCATTTATGAGCAATATATTACAATCATAGTCAAGATTTATCAACAACCTAAGGGAGTCTTCATGAGCAATCCAGGGGTGAAATTCAGCAGGTTCTGACAGGTTCTGGAGAACCGGTAGCGGAAATTTTGAGTAGTTCGGAGAACCGGCAAATACCACCTCTGGCTGGCCCCAGAGTGGGGTGGGAATGGAGATTTTGCAGTATCCTTCCCCCAGGAGTGGGGAGGGAATGGGGATTTTGCAGTATCCTTCCCCTGCCACGCCCACCAAGCCACGCCCACAGAACTGGCAGGGAAAAATTTTTAATTTCACCCCTGGAGCAATCCCAGCAGAAGTAACCTTGGTGCATGCACCAAGAATCTTGGAAGACCCTCACCATATTTTTGGGAGAAAGCAATTGCCTTAGTGTTTTGAGCTCATTGCCCACTACCAGAAGTTCGATTCTGACTGGCTCAATATTGACTCAGCTTTCCATTCTTCTGAAGTCGGTAAAATGAGGACCCAGATGGTTGGAGGCAATATGCCAACTTTGTAAAGCACTATGAAGCGGTATATCAGTCTAAGTGCTATTGCTATCGAGGGGGGAGGGCATTGATTTATTTTCTTGTTACATTTCCCCCATGAGTTAATAAGAACACCACACTCTCATTTCCAGTCCTTGCCTACACCACAATATTGGGGGAATAGATTGCACTTAGAGGTGGGATTCAGCCGGTTCGGACTAGTTCGGGCAAACCGGTAGTGGCAACCTGCGGGTGGGCCCGCCGCCCACCAACCAGGGCACAATCCCGTCCTATATAACTGTGTTTTTTTGATGCTGCACGCATGCGCGGATGTAGCGCATGAGCAAATTGCCATATTTGTTGACGCCACATGCATGCGTGGACGGCGCGCACGAGCGAATTGCCGTGTTTTGTGATGCACCACGCATGTGTGCAAGGCGCTCACATTTTCAATTCTGGGCGAACCGGTTGTTAAATTATGTGAAGCCCACCTCTGGTTGCACTGTGAGATAATGATTGGCTTAGAGTCACCTGGTTAGCTTCTATGGTTGAAGATGGCTTTGAACTTAAGTCTCCTGAGGCCTACTCTAATTCCTGAGCCTCTACATGATTCTTCGCTTTAGGCCCTCTGCCAAATCATTTGCATAGATCTAATTTGTATGTTTTTTTTTAAACACTGTTTAAATTGGACTGGGTGATGTATCTGTCTTGTGCCCCCTAGGAAAATTAGGTTATTAAATTGAAATAACTAAATTAATAACATTTTAAAAAGCCACCCAACCCAGGAGTATTAATAATAGTTGTTAGAGAAAGTTTTAAGAATGCTTTCTAAGGGTGTGTGTAATTAATTTCTTCCACTTGAGGGGAAGAGTGAGGATTGAGTTTTAATTTTATAAGATCTATTTATTTTTTAACTCAAACCCGGAAAAGCAGTACCTTGGTACTTTTCAAGATAATCAGTTTGTTGTGAAATAAATGTATATGAATAAGTTACTGAAGTCCAGCAGGGGTTTCTAACAATTTTTTTCCAGCCATTATATTCATTGTAGCTATTATGCTGTTGAGGAAACGCCATAATTCAACTGCAAAATATATACCTCATATTTCCCAGGTATGACTGAGAACGGAATGACTCTGCCAGTCAGAGTAGGTAACACTAAACTAACTGGGATTAACATCCAAATTTGACATACGGCAGCTTTTAATATTTGATAATGGGTGTTAGGAAATGCCATTTAGTTTTCCCTCATTCCCAGGAAGTCCATTTGCATAAACCTTCAACTTGCATTGGCTAGTTACTGATCCATTAGTAGTAATTAGTATAGATCCATCACTTTCCTTTTTGTTTCAGTTCTAATTATTTTAGATGTGCCAGAACTGGAATTGATGGGTTTTTCAGAGTGCTCTAATTTAGTCTCAAAAATTGTGTTGGTCCTAAACCTATAAAGAGAACAATTTAAAGATAAAATTGGAGTGCTCCAACATCCCCAAAGCCCTGCCACTAACAGGGCTAGAAGTTAGGGAGTAGCACCATCTGTTACTTTCCCTGTTTACTTTTTTCCATTAAAAAGATGTTATAACAAGTAATGAAAAAGACCAACTCCATGAACATGGGGATTAACAGTGGTGGGATTCAAATTTTTTACTACCGGTTCTGTGGGCGTGGCTTGGTAGGTGTGGTGTGGCTTGGTGGGCGTGGCAGGGGAAGGATACTGTAAAATCTCCATTCCCTCCCCACTCCAGGGGAAGGATACTGTAAAATCTCCATTCCCTCCCCACTCCAGGGGAAGGTTACTGCAAAATCCCCATTTCCTCCCGATCAGGTGGGACTCGGGAGGCAGAGAATAGAAGTGGGCGGGGCCAGACAGAGGTGGTATTTACCGGTTCTCTGAACTACTCAAAATTTCCTCTACCGGTTCTCCGGAACTGGTCAGAATCTGCTGAATACCACCTCTGATGGGGAAGGCTTGGGAGAGCTTAGGATTTTCCAAGTGGCATCATGCGCCAACTTTACTATAAAATCTTATGTATTAAGCTTACCTTAGTACACAAGTCAGGAAAGTGACAGGTGTACGTAGGCCTTGTTTTCCCAGGATTTATCATCACATGAGGTTAACAACATGAACCTATACATGCTTTCTTTGAAGTATGTCTCACTGTGTTCAGTGGGGTTTACTCCTATGCATGTGTAGCTTAAAAGGTCTTCTTTGAAAATCTCAGGAACCCCCTCACCCTAAGTTTATAGCTTCCAAGAAACATAATGCTGCATTTGAAGTCAAAGGGTACCTAGCATGAAATCTACCAGGCCAAAGGAAGCCCAGAAACGTTAGTTCCTATTCCTATTTTTGGTGTCTGGTTGACATGGTGAGAAAAAAAAGTGGTATCACTTGGTAACTCACAACACGTGCTGTTTTTGTTTTTTTGCAGATCATGGGTTGTAGAGACTATAGTTACCAATTATTCACTAAAATATTTATGAAACAGAATACCGACACCTGCATTTCCTATCATCATCGTTGTTGTCAGCATCATAATTGTCATTGTTTTTGTTGTTTATTAGCCAATATCTCCACTGCAGGATTGAATGTTGCATTCCTAGTACTGGACCAGGGCTATCCTCCATTTGAACTAGTGAAAAGAAGACATGGGTGGTTTGCATCCTCTTGAGATCTTTAACTCCACAGAACTGAATCCAATTCTTCTTGTGAAGACATTTAGGCCAGAGTAAGGTGTTGCTGTCAGCTGAATCTGTAATTGGCCCTTTGCAGTTGAAGCAACTACTGGAATTGAACTACTTGTCTATGTTTGCTACAGCTACAGTGGGTGTGATAGCTTTTGTCTGACTCTGCTCTTCTCTATACACTTATAGTGCTTTGGCCTGACAAACCACCAAAATAAATTAATTTAATTAATTTTTTTAAAAAAACCTCACAAACAGATAAAATAAGCATGTGGTTGGTCTTTGTGCAATTGAGAAACGGTAGTGAGAGGACATATGTTCCATTAGCAACATCATGGAGATGGATTTCATTATTTTTGATGCATGCATTCAGAGTATATAAGATTTACCTTGAAGAATTACAAAGCTAACCAATTAACTGCCTCACTAGTCTTCAAAAATAAGTGGATCAGCCTTAGGCTACTACGTACCACCGAGCGCCAAAGTTCAAGGGCTGTTGTTCTCATTTTGAATATTTGTCTTAATTCTCCGTCTATCCAGTGTAGGATATTATTATAAGAAATCCTATTGCTCATATTGGGAAGCAAAGGAATAGAAAGCCGGGTGGTGATGGGGATATTTCTGAGTTATGTAACAGAACAGTGTGGGAATGAAATAAAGATCTTTTCATCATGCTAGCTGCTGGTCTTTTTTGTTGTTATTTTATTAATTGGAGTAGTTAAGAGGGAAATGACACAATGACAGTTAATTATAACTAATCCCGAAGCATTTTGACACAGACTAATAAGAATAGAGAGCCCTGCCAGCAGTTACTTATATTCTGGAGGTTGCATTGGACTGGGTTATATTGGATGGGTTGGGAGGGAAAGGGTGCCGGGGAGTGAGATGTGCTTTTGCCTAAAATAATTTCCCTTGCTTCATGTTCCAGAAGGAAGCTGAATTTGCTTGGTAACTGGATCACATCATTTGGGCTGCAATATTCAGGCTTAGGAAAAGCACTGGCTGTTGAAGCAGAGATACCTGTGGAGTAAGGATTAAAAAGAATTTCTGCTGGAATGAATCTAAGTATTTGGCTGCAGGTAGATCCATTGTGAGACATTCTTCCCCCAGGAAAATGGAATGAGCAGATGCAGTTGCACTTATTTTCGGTGGCTGTCAGGTCTTTTCTGTCTGAACTTTTAAAAAGCTTGATCTACTTAAGCAGCACTGGGATGCATCCGTCCTCAACGATCCCACGGAACCAGTCCACGACCATTAAAAAATAAGGAGACACTTTGGTTATCCTGCACCTTTGGAAAAGGAAGTATAATTCATGTCTGACCCATGTCCAGTTTGGCAAAATGTCCTTTGAATTTTTAATTTTTAAAAATGAATATTTGCCAGATTGGAAATTGCTCCCCAAAGTGGACAGTTAAATGAAGTAGACTTACCCTGATCTGCTAACTTCTGCTGTGAAAATGTTGGAAGTATGAATGAGAAAAGAGAAAACTTGCACCTTGACAATTTTGCACATGGAACAGGAGTCAGGACCCTGTCTCTTTTCCAAAGTCCGTATTTAGCAATTGTTTTCAACAGAAGCTATTTTGCAATGGGTAAGCAAACAAAGGGGTAGAAATATTGCTTCTGAAATGAGTGGATTCCTTTGAACTAGACTAGCTAGGAGATTGGGAAGGATAATTGCTTAGTTAATTTTAGTTCTTTAGTTCTTTATTTATCTAAACAGTCCTTCCTTCCTCCCTCCCTCCCTCCCTCCCTTTTTAACCTCCTTCAGTTGTGTCCCTTTTCATTCCTTCCTTGTGAAGCTACCACCCTCTGTAACCCCATTTCATCCTTCATTTTTTCCTAATTCTGCCAGAAGAAGGCAGGGGAATGTATTAGCAATTAGCAATTAACTTAAGTATCACAGATTCATTTTTGAATGTGCCCTATTTTACTGTGTGGGGAGGTCATTGCACACACATATACATAAGAGAGAGAGAGAGAGAGAGAGAGAGATCCATGGGGGGGGGAGGGGAGGCTGTCCTTTGTTTGAAAATCTTCCATTGAGGGCCACCCACAACCCCAGGAAACAGGCTGTCACACTGCTTAATAGCTCTCACAGTCAGGAAATTCCTCCATGTTTTGCATTTGGATCTCTTTCTGGAAAGCAGAAAGCTGACAAGGGGGAAATGCTGGAAATTGCAGCAGGTATTGTTTTTCTGAGATGCTCTTCTATCTACTTTACATTTGGGGATGGGGCCTTGTCTTAAGTTCAGTCATCTTGTCAGGTAAATCTAGTCAAAATGACAAGAGAGGAGACACTCCTTGACACTGTATTCTGGGCTGGAAATAAGCATTTCCAGCGTTGCTTATGCCAAGCTAGACCTTAGAAGAACTTCCATAGACAGCTCTCTTCATTGGACTTTTCTGTTCTGTTGGATGCAATTCTAAAACAATCAAGATGCTTATTGAGCTATATAACTCAAATAAATAAAATAAAAAAATAATAAAAAAATAATAAAAATACAATAAAATAAAATCCTCCCATGGCCAGGGAATTTTGCCCAGATTCAGGCGGGATTTGACAGCCTCACAACAGTGACGTGCCCATATTGCTACCAGTACACACTTGGAGCTCTATAGCAAGGCTGCCTTTTAACATGCTTGGCAACTTCTGTGAGTGCAGAACACTATAATTCATTTATATATGTGCTCAGGGCCTTCTATTGGATTGTTTCAGAGAGCATTTGGTAATTGATGATTATCCTACACAAAATACCATGTAACTTTAGTTATGGCTGTTTCTGAGTTATTTTTCATGTTTTTGATCTTATCATGGATTTTTTTGTATTTTATTATAGGATATATTATAGAAAGTTTGGTATAGTGGTTAAGGCACCAGACTAGAAAACAGGAGACCATGAGTTCTAGTCCCACATTAGGCATTAAGACAGCTGAGTGACTTTGGGCCAGTCCCTCCTTCTCAGCACAACCAACCTCACAGGATTGTTGCTGTGGGAAAATAGGAGGAAGGAATATTTGATATATTCGCCAACATGAGTTGTTTATAAAAATAATAAAAGCAGGATATTACATAAATAAATAAACTATTTTAAAAATATTTTTGTCAATGTTTATCTTACTGTGGATATTGCTTTAGATTTTATTTTGATTGTAAGCCACCAGTTCAGCGGTGGGTTGCTCCTGGTTTGGCCCGGTTCTTAGAGCTGGTAGCGGCGGCAGTGGGAGGCTCCACCCATCTGCCCGGGACGCTTCTGCGCATGCAGGAAAACACTGTGTTTCCCCAAAAATAAGCCCTAGGCAAAAAATAAGCCTTAGCATAATTTTTACGTGTGCACCTGATATAAGCCCTACCGCGCAAAATAAGCCCTACTTAAGAGCCTACGCAGCCAGGTGCCTGCCCATTCCATTTGGTTGCTTGTGGTGCCGCCAACGCGAAGTGAGGCAAGGCAGGTGGGGGGATGGAGCTACCCCATGTGCCCCACACCAGCTTACCTCAGGGGCCCCGCAGCCAGGCCATCCACACTCCAATAATTGCTTCACGGCGGCAGCCCCAGCAATCATGTCTAGCAGGAGCCCACGTGGCCAGCAACCCACTTTTTCTGCTTGCTCATGGCTGCAATGGAACAGGAGGCCGAATGATGAGCCGGAGCCGCTGCCACAAGGCAAGGCAGGTGTCAGGGCGTGGGTGGTGTTGTGGCTTGCCCAAGTCCCGCGCAGCTGCTCATGGATCCGGAAGACCAAGAACCAACCATGGGGTGGCAAGATCAGTCTGTATCTCTGGCACCTGAGTCTGAGACCGAGGAGGACGCAGGGCCAGAGGACGATAATCAACCAGGGCCTTCTGCACCTCCCCAGCAGGAGTTAAGTGACTCCAGTGAAGAGGAGGAGCCTCTGATTGATGCTAGGGCATGCAGGGCAGCTAGCTGGCAAGAGTGGCTCTGTAGCTCTGTAGCTCCTCACATGTACACCTGCAGGCAGATGGGCCACGCCCTAAGACTATTTAAGGTTTCATCCAAGCTGAAACCTTTGCTGGAGACAACGCAATTATCTTCCTGGCTGCTGTTTGAACTTTGGTTACCTCAGTTGGAATAACTCCCGTCCGGGCTCTTGGCCAACTCCAGAAAGTAATTGTATTTGATGGACTTAATGACCTGCTTGTGTCTTTCATATTTGGAATCCCGGCCAAAGGACTTGCCGCGCTGGGTCACAACAGGTGGCCTGGCTGCAGGGGCCCTGAGATAAGCCAGTGCGGGGCACGTGTGGCAGCTCCACCCTCCCACCTCGCTTTGTGGCTGTGGCACCGGCGTGTTGCTTGGCCTCCTGCTCTGTTACGGCTGCGAGCAAGCAGAAGAAGTGGGCCAGTGGCCATGTGGGCTCTCGCTGGACATGGTTCCTGGTGCTGCCACTGTGAGGCCGTTGTTGGGACGTGGATGGCCTGGCTACGGGGGCACTTAGGTACGCCCGTGTGGGGTGCACGGGGCAGCTCCACTCCCCTTGCCTTGTGGTGGCAGCACTGGTGCACTGCATGGCCTCCTGCCCCATTGTGGTCACGACCAAGCAGAAGAAGTGGGTCTCCCATACATGGAAAAGAACTAAGATATCCCCCCCAAAATAAGCCCTAGTGTTTATCTTTGAGTTCCCAAAAATATAAGGCTGGGTCTTATTTTCAAGGAAACACAGGTAGTAGCACCTGTAGATTCATATGTAATGTTACAGGGACCAAATAATCAGTGGAATGCTTCATCAGCTGAAGAAAAAGGCATAGGACACTAAATTTCATAATTGGCTTGATTTGTAAATCTGTCTGGTTTAAAACTATATTATCATTCCTACATAGATCATACTACATAGCTAAAGCCAGTTGAATTGCTTTTAGGTGCATACAAGTTATTCAATATTTTAATTATATTTACTGAAGCTATTTGCTAACTTCTGTAATCTTTATCCCAATTTCCAATGAAAATTAACAAAGCAATGAATAATTAAAGTCAATAAACAAATAATTGGAATAACAAAGCTCTGGGGGGGAAAAACACTCAATTTTCAGTGTTTGAAATTAACACTGCCCATACTTAAAATGCTAGAGAATGAATAAAATGAGGTTTACAAGAGAATCTTATGGTATTACTGACACCCCTTTGTTACTAGATGTCTGATAGGAAACATCAAATGGACCAAAGGCCTATCTAGATTCCTGGAAGCCCACAAGGACATGGAGATGGTAATTCTCATGGTTGTTGAATCTCAGAGGTATTCTTCAGCATCCTGCCTCTGAGCTTGGGAATGACATATAAGTATCATAACTATTCTTAGCCTTATCGTCTGTCAATTTATTCTACTTTCTTTTAAAAACTACCTGCAGAGGTGGCTGTTCTACATACATGAATGGCCTGTTCATTGTTTGTTTGCCTGCTTTAATATTTTTTTATTATTATTATTATCCAATAGTTCTCAATGAAACTTTCATCAATATGAGCCTTCTAGATATGTTACCTACTCGTTGGTCAGTATCTCTTCTGTCTGGTCAATTAATTTCTTGTTTGTTTCATTAATTTATTTGCAATATTTATATTCTGCTCCAATCCTCACAGACTCTAGGAAGGTGACCACATGATGAAGCATGCAATTCAAACAAAGAAAGAAAGAGTGAAACATAAAATAATAGGTGTGTAAAATGTACTCAAAGAAGAATGTTTTGCAAAGATTGTCATACTTGTCAAGGGACATAAGCTGACTAGTCCTGTCATCTGGTCCATGCCTTTTCCCAGGAGGAGGGACAATCCTGAACTGCTTTTTCTAGATAGTTTCTTTGAAATGCTTTCTTAATACTTCTTAAGCTCTTGTCTTGTTCCTGAGCGTTTGTTTCTATTGGAAGCAAGAGGAATTTTCAAACATTTGTTCCCCCATAAAATCAGAAGCATCTGCAGGATACAATGCTTTTGTCAGAATGATTAAAGCAAATGTCATGACAGCACAACGTTGGTCATCATCCTCCCACCAAAACCCCCTACAGACATCTCAGGCTGGAACTTTGAAGTAGCAGTAAGTAGATGAAATCAAGTACTAATAGATCCTAGCAACAGATACAATAATATCAGTAGACCTAATATGCTTGGGTTGCATTCCAACTTTAGAAGTTGCGACCCAACTTTAAAGAAACACACACATCCTGCCCAAACCAAAAACTAGTGAGCATTTTTCAGACAGAAAGTGATGAGTGTCAGGCCAATTGTAAATTAAGTTGACCCATTGTTAGGTTTACTGGTTCTAGCCTGCAAAGTTCTCCATGACCAGTAGGTGGCAGTAATGAAACACAGAAAACTATACCTTTTGTTGTCATCTAGTGGTCAGATGGGTTTTTGCAGCCCAGAGTTGGTAACCAAACCACTGGTTTCACTGAAACAGACTGTGCCTTTGATTTTGGACTGATTCTACAAATTAATACAGAAAAGTTTTATTTTCTATCCACAACACTTGGGCTGTATTTGTCCTCTCTTTCTCTCTAATATTTCAGGTCTTTCCCATTAACATGTGTCCTGACTCATCAAATCACATTCCATAGTAACTGAAGAAATTAAAACCATTAAGATTTGTCAGATTTGCATAATTTATTTTGAAAGCAGCATTTGAACTTTCAGTAACCTTTCCCATGTTCTTTTATCAGCTTCCGTCTGAAGTTTGGCTTGTGGATAATTAACAAGTATGTTGGGACATATGCAGAGGTGGGATTCAGCAGGTTCTGACCTGTTCTGGAGAACCGGTAGCAGAAATTTTGAGTAGTTCGGAGAACCGGTAAATACCACCTCTGACTGGCCCCGCCACCATCTATTCTCTGCCTCCCGAGTCCCAGCTGATCGGGAGGAAATGGGGATTTTGCAGTAACCTTCCCCTGGAGTGGGGAGGGAATGGAGATTTTACAGTATCCTTCCCCTGCCATGCCCACCAAGCCACGCCACGCCATGCCACGCCCACCAAGCCACGCCCACAGAACTGGTAGTAAAAAAATTTGAATCCCACCACTGGATACATGGATAAACTATCCATGGCTGGCTATTTCTGCAGTTAGGACCAGCTAAACTAACCCCAGAATTTTCCATGATAGAAAAACTTTACATAAAAACCTAATGTGGATTTCTGACTTCTATCTTCTCTAACATATGATAATTTAAAACAAAGATTTTTAACAGGGTTATGGGACCTGGCTTGTGGTGCCCAAGTTTTTGATTAGTTTGGCACAGTTTAGAAATAATTGGAAAGTTGGTGATTAATTTAGCGCTTTTCAGGATTCCAAATCTTGATAAGCCAGGATTCTGTAGAACTTTGATTTGGAATTTTGGGTAAATGCAGTGATGTCACTCTGCAAGGATTTGCAAATCCTTCATTTTCCAACTGCCACCCCTAACAAAGCTGCTTCTAATGGGTGACACGAAGATGTGATAAACTTTGCTGAACCTCTTCAGGGATCCTTAATTTTTTTTTTTTTGTAGCTTTATTGGTTTTTGCTTCTGCTGTACTCAGTTTTCTACTTTTTCATCAGAATAAAACCAAAACAAAGCCTAGAGGAAAAATATTCTCAAGCAAGAAATTTCTGTGTGACAATAGGTGGCATACACTTACTTCTCCAGCAGTAGGTTCAAGACTCCAATCAAGAAAGGTTAATAACTTGTGGATGTTTTCACAAAGCTTTTCTTGATTTGCATGACAGGTAGAATTCTTGCCATTGGGATTGCTGTTTTAAAATGTATATATCATTTAAAGATGCACTTTATTAAAAACACCTCCTTTCATGGCACCCTATATATAAAATAGAAAATAAAGAATATGTTGAAGAAAAAGAAAAAGAAATATTAACTATTAACAATGATTTCCCCCTTCATAACAAGTGTAACATTTTTAGTAACTTATCAACTTTTCTAACATTTTGGCCAAACATCTCTTTTCCCCATATATCAACTCTTATCTACGAACAAATCCAAGTCTCATCATTTCAGTCCTGATGTCAGCAAAAACAAGTGGCAAAATCCATTAAGGATTACTAGAGATAACAACATCCCTACTTTAACATTGATCAAATAAAGCAACTTTATATTCCTGCCTTTTACTTTTAAGAATCTTGATCTTTAATCCCTTCAAATACTGTTGTAGAATTCAATTACTTTCCATTTTTTTCTTTGTCGCTTCTCACAAAACCCTTCAAAACTTTAACAAAACTTTTTGTAAGTCCAATATAGGAAATTATCCAGGCCAGGGGTGAAATCTTCTGAAGTCTGCTACCAGTTCGCTTTCCGCGCACTTTGCGCGCGCATGCACGCTGCAGGCACTACTGTGCACCGCTGAAAAAGGAGCATTTTGAAGCCATCAGAGTCTGCAAAGGTAAGTAGAACAGCGAGGGGGGGATCAGCTGTGCCGCGCGATTTAGATTAGCTAGAAAGCAGGAAATCCTGTTTTCTAACTAATCTAGATCACGCGGCATAGCTGATTGTCGCACAGCTGATCGTCAGATATACCGATTCGCCCGAATTGGTAGCATTTTTTACTACCGGTTCGGGCAAACCGGTCCGAACCGGTAGCATTTCACCTCTGATCCAGGCCCCTCTTTTGATTTATTAATTATATATTTAATTATTAAGACATCAGCTGGTTTCATTTACATATCCAGTATAACATCTTTTTCCATATCATTTTAAAATCTATTTTCAAATCATCCAGGCAGTTGCTTTCATGACTAAATTGCAGGTATTGAAGTTTTAGTAGTCAGCTTGTGCAGTCGAGGAATTCCAACTAAGCTCACAAGATGTCTATGGAGATTCTCAGTCATCCAGGTCATGGTTGTCCCAAAGGTGCTTTTTCAAGAGGCAACTGGACTTTCTGGTTTTTCTTTGAGGATGTTTTGCTTCTCATCCAAGAAGGTTCTTCGGCTTCTTGGATGAGAAGCAAAACATCTTCAAAGAAAAACCAGAAAGTTCAGTTGCCTCTTGAAAAAGCACCTTTGGGATAAACTAACGTAGCCTATATGAACATGTAGCTTGTAGCTATCAAGAACCTTTGTAATGGCAACTTTTTAAGTACTGGGTGAGACTCCTTCAATCCTTAGCGAAAAAAGTTTTAAAGGATTTTAAAAAAAAATCTTCTTGATTCAATAGCAAAAGGGCTATTAAAACATTGATTTTGGAAAGTTACAAATGAACTAAGGGTCCAGATGGATTTGAACTAAGATTTTGAAATTAATTATAAAAATCCTTCCTGTTGTTTTGAATTCTTTAAAAAAAAACAACCTTATTTTTTTTAAAAAAAATAGGATGGGACATTGAAGACTGGACACTAGAAGGAACTAAAGATGATAGGTAATTATAGGAGAAGAACACTTAAATAATACAGAATAGAGCAAAATACTTTAATGTTGGATATATGAAAGGATATTTGTGAACAATAGACCCAAGAATTAATTTTAAAAGTGGTTGCCTCTTTTAAGATGGACTGTGTTTAAAAGATGTTATGGAAGAGGAATATGTTTTACCAGACAATATGGGGAAGGCAGTTTTGACAGAAGTGACTGGTGCTTTTTAAAATAGCAATGAACCCCCTCAAGAATTTCTCACTGTTTTCTTTTTACTAGTATCTCAGGTTTTAGCTTATGTTATTGTCAGCCTCCTTTACTGAGAAATCTATCACCGATATCTGTGATTCAGTGTTGGAAAAAGCAAAAGAATAGAATGTAGGGTGCCATTAACTTTAGGGCAAAGCATCTGAAAGGATGCCGTGTGAAATGCAGCTCTCTAAAAGTTAGACAATTACATGCCTTGAAAGTTTCGATATGACAGCGTTGAAAGTTTTCCTTGTTTCCTGCCTAAGCATTGGGATTTCCAGAGAAGCAAAGCAGTTGTGTCGGCGCACGCAATGGCGATGATGGAGGAACGCACTACTGAACTTTTTGGAGGATGCTGCTCCCTCAGCATTTTGAGGGATGTTAATTTTGTATGCTTTGCACTGCACTACAAATTCTGGTGAGTCTCCTTTCCAAGTGTTTCCTCAGTAACTGCTCTTTTAAAGAGATCCCTACAGCAGAGATACATAAGTCACAGAAGCAACCTATGTACATATGTGTGTGTGTGTGTGTGTGTGTGTGTGTGTGTGTGTCTGTTTAAATTATAATGGTTCATATTGGAACATATGGTAGAAATTGTTGCTATAACTTCATTCATTCATTCCTTTCAACATTTATAAGGCCATCCAACGAAAGCAATGTAACTCTGGCTGGTGTTACATAAAGTATAAACATTAACAAAACATTTACAACATAGAATAACCATACTGTAGTAGGAGATGACCAGGCTGAGCCAATGGGAGAGTCAAGTGCATCATCAGTTTGGAGTCTCTTCATTAAAACTTGAATTGGTTGCCTTAACTACAACTCAGGATTGAATAGTTTTATAGGTGTTACACAATACTTTCAATTTTAAAATTAGTTGAGTGTTTGCTCCACTCAGTTGAGTGGGGCTGTAAATACCTGCCCTATACTTCTACTCTCATGGTACCACTGATAATATTCTCCAGTTTGCAAGCTTTTGTAAATCTCATGAGCCCAGAGTTTATTTCATCTTCTATTTATCTTTCTCTATCATTTGTATTGCAGTTCAGCCTGGTATCAACCCGACGAGCCTAAAAATTGGCTAGCTACTTCAAACCAATGCATGGAAATCAGTTCCCTGCAGTTACTTGACATACATCGCTTCTTTTTAGTTGTCATGTCATGGAATCACAATAGTAATATAAGCCACAAAAGACAGTCACAGAATTATTAACTAGAGTTTGGGCTATCCTTCCGCAACCGAGCGTGCTCCAGACATTTCCTTGTTTGTTCGATTTATATGGCTGCCCACTTGTCAAATGGCTCTGGGCTGCTTACAGACTGCTAAAAACATCAAAATATAACAGACAATCAATAAAAATGCACAGCATCAGAAACAAATAACTCACTTTCCACATACTAAAATGGGTTCATATAATATTCTGCCTGGGAAGAAGCTCAGATTAACAAGAACCTTTTAATAACTCAATAGCACTAGCAATAGCACTTAGACTTATATACCGCTTTACAGTGCTTTATAGCCCTCTCTAAGCGGTTTACAGAGTCAGCATATTGCCCCCAACAATTTGGGTCTTCATTTTACCCACCTCGGAAGGATGGAAGGCTGAGTCAACCCTAAGCCTGGTGAAATTTGAACTGCCAAACTGCAGTCAGCTAGCAGTCAGCAGAAGTAGCCTGCAGTACTGCACTCTAACCAACCCCACCACCGTGGCTCAATAGTGATAGCAATAGACTTATATACCACTTCACAGTGCTTTACAGCCCTCTCTATGTAGTTTACAGAGTCAGCATATTGCCCCCAACAATCTGGGTCCTCATTTTACCGACTTCGGAAGGATGGAAGGCTGAGTCAACTTTGAGCTGGTGAGAATCGAACTGCTGGCAGTCAGCAGAGTTAGCCTGCAAAACTGCATTCTAACCACTGCGCCAACAGAATTGGGACTATCTCTTCTTATTATATAATCCCCTGTCCATCTTGACCAATGTTTAAAATGAAAGGAACTCTAATCCTCCCAACATGAGGCTCAACATGTTGGAGAAAAATGCCTCGATTCCACATCTCTTTCTCTTGACCCTTTTCTCTTTAATCAAATTCTCTTACATGTAATTTTCCTCAAATCTGCATTGTCTTGAATTTCCTAGGCCTGGGCTTATCAACTTTGACTTGATTCAAATTGTATCTGATTTTATTTCAATTTGTACTTCAAGATTCAAGGGCAAAGTGATTCGATTTGTGCCACTCAGATTTGATTCAAAAATTATTTGACCAAAGGCTATAATAAGGAAACATCCAAACCCCTGCAGCTGTTTCAGTTTTTAACAGAACGGGATGAAAATTATAAGGATGATAGATTCTTTACAGAACATTATAATCCTGCCAAGGTCTACCCGTCTTTCCCGTCTTTCACAGCAATAAATGAAATATATCCACTGCACCGATTTTAAGGCAGAGATTGCAGGGATGAACAAAGCACATCAATTCTGCCATACAATGGTTTAACAAGGAGCCAAAATTATTATGCTGATAAGTGCAGAAAACATTATCATCTCTTATTGGCAAAGCTTGGTCTTGTTCTGGCATGATTCAGAAGAATGACAATTCACCAGCCCATGTGGTATTATATAGATTTCCTGCCTTTGATCACTGGATTTTCTGAGGAGCCAGGAGGCTTGGAATAGTTTCTTGGCAACATGGTCTCCCTGGGAAGGACCATTCCTCACAGGCAGAAACTGTTTTTGCTGTAATAGTATATACTAGTTAGTTAGGACAGGCAGCAGAGGTAAGTAGTGAAAAAGAGTGCCACAGGCAAGCAGGCTATAGAGGAAGAGACGGGCCAGGAAAAGGGTCACTTCCCAATCCTTAAACCATGTTTGGGATAAGTCCTCTAAGTAGGGGTCTCTCATCCTTGCATTTTATTGTTAAGAAATTTTAACCCGTCTCAAATCATGGAAAAGGGTAGAAAAATGACTTCACTCAAGACTGCACAATGGAACTGGTTTGAGTACATCTTCAATGTACTGAAGATGAATTGAATCACACTTCTCTTGGTAAGATCCAGCAAAAATATGCCATTCCATGAGAGAGAGAGAAAGAAATCAAAATTTAGACTTCAGTGCTACTGTTGCAGGAAATACAAGACTCAGACCACGGAATCAAAATAGGCTTGATTTATTTGCGCAAATAGGTTCAGAGCAATATAGCAAAAGCAACATCTGAACAAACTCTTATGGAAAAGCAAACACTTATATACTCCTCAAAAGTAGCAAAACACGGAAATATCAATGATTGGTTACATTATGGATTAGCCCTTGTTGCCATACTAAAGAAAGCTAAAATATCTTGTTCTTGCAAACATATCTAAGTTTCCTGTATTACATTTGTGGTTAGCTAACTGTGAATATTGAGGTTTGACATTTTTCCATTTCCTTCTTCACACATCTCAGTCTAAAGAGCTACATGACTTTATGACCTTTTCTCAAAGTCTACAGAGTTACATGACTTTATGACCTCCTTTATGTCTTGCTTCACTTTATGACTTGGCTCACTTTATGTCCTACTTCACTACAGTCTTAGAGCTGAGAAAGTAAACAAAGGTGATTACAATGTTTGCCTTGCACCCTAAATCAGCTATAATGTATTGCTGGTTTAATAAGGCATTTGCTTCTTGGTTGGCTACTTTCAAGAGCCCCCCCCCACCTCTAACCACCATTCTCCATTGTACATTGTTTGCAACAATCTGAAAGTGCAAAAAAGTTATGGAGTCTGAAAATAGCTTCAAAAGCTTATGAAATACTTTTTGAAACCACCAGATTGATTTGCTGTTTTGAAACTGGGCCCCTTTTCAACTCAAGAATAGACTTCAATGGGGCGATTTAATTGAACCTTGCTAAAATTACCATGCTCCTTTGAAGCTTTGAACATACATAATAAATACTGTATTGCTGGATCAGGAATACTCCAGACTTGACAATTACGTAAGTCACTTTCCTTTGGGGAAAAAAGAAAGTGAAAGGAATGGTGAACTGCAATAGAAAGCGGACATTTTGGTTTTTGTCTTGTAGCTATATTGAGCCCTTTTTTATAACTAGTCTGCAAGATGTCCCTAATGTATTTTGATATTTTTATTCATAATGCCAACTGTTGCTCTGTTTCTTCCTGTTTAGTTATCAATTGTGCATTATTAATTTGATCTACCTATTTATCCACATGTAGCATCAGTAGGACAAAGCTGTGGTAAATTAGACTGAGATGGTTAAGTCAAGACAATTCTAATTGTATACTCAAGAAATTATTCCATATTCCATAGTTTTTATCATATTTATTCCAAAACTGCCTTCTCTTCTGAGTAACATATTTGCAACTTCTCTTAAGAATGTAGAGATAGAGATCTATGTGTCCCTGGGCATTAAAAAAAAACAACATAATACAAAATTATTAGAAACAGCTATCACAGTTCTTTCCATATTCGTGCCGGGTGGGGGGAAAATCAAGATAGTTTACATGTTAAGGTGTAAAAGGCTTTTATCTTCCTTTCCAGAGAAGTAATTATGAAATAATGTGTTTTCTCACCAGTTGCAAATATCGGCTGTGGTTTACCAGATTAACACATACTGAGATTTGAGGAGCAACTTTGCTGTTTTCCATTCTGGCAAGCATCCTAACAGAAATAAAATCAGGATTCACCTCCAAAAGTGCTTGCTGCTTAGTTATCTCTCTATCCTAAGCAAAGTAAGTATGATTGGTTGGTGGAATAAATATTCCATTTACTTGCAGAGCACTGGAAGAAGGAGAGAAGTGAGAGGGAAATAAGAGGGAAAAGAAAGGAAGGGAATATTAATTTTATTAGGCCTGATATTTGGGTTGTGCTAATTTTTTTATGACCCATGTGGGTCATTAAAGAAAATGAGGAATCTATTTGGAACCAGAAATTTTCCCATAGAAGACCATTCAACTATTACCTTGTCTATCAACCTTATTAATAGTTTAGCTAAAAATTTTAAATATTTTTCAAACACTCTGGGAATCAGCTGTCCTATTTTATATGGCCAGGTTGTCTGGGTCACAGAATTAGACACTTTATTTTCCCATCTAGGATCTCTTTTTGATTTTAACCCCTGTGTGTGTGTGTGTGTGTGTGTGTGTGTGTGTGTGTGTGTATACACTTGTTTCCCCTTTCTTTCTCTATACTTGTTTCCCCTTTCCTTCTCTATTTTTCGATCCTGCTCTCTATGCAAGAACAATATTAAATGGAAAGTTTTGTGAATCAAGCTATGCTCAACCTGCCAAATATAACACCTTGTGTAAACCATGGATGAATGCCTGCCTGCCTAACATCTCTGCTCTTCTAACTACACATGACAACACGCAGAGGGATCCTTGTGATTCCTTGGCATTGATAGAAGAGATGAGACATTGGTTTCCTTTGCTGCTTTCTGTTCATTAACACTGATACTGCTGAGAGATCGATTCCTGGGATAAGAAGGTATCATTTCGCTTCCCAAGATGGTGAGACACCATCCAGAAATACGTTTCTGACACCGAGAGCAAACTAGCCAAGCAAACAGGTTTCTAGGAGGTTTCTGGTGCCACTTCTTTTCTCAATTAGACATCCTGGGCTAACCCCCTAGATCAGGGGTGTCAAACTCAAAGCCCGGGGGCCAGATCCAACCCGCGGGGTACTTAGATCTGGCCCACGGGGCTGCCCTGGAAACAATGAAGGATCGGCCCGCAGTGCTTCTGCCAGCAAAAACAGGCTCCCGAGCTCTGTTTTCGGCTGCCACGGCCTCCTGCAACCCTCTGCCAGTGAAAACAGAGCTCAGGAGAGCTGCACACGATCCTCCCGAGCTCCGTTTTCACTGGCAGAGGGTTGCAGGAGGTCTCTGCAGCCGGAAACAGAGCTCGGGAGCCTGTTTTAGCTGGCAGAGCACTCGGGCCACCACAGGCTCCCCCAACAAAAGTGACGTTGAGCTGGCCACACACCCCTGGCCACGCGCCCCACCGAGGTCAAACACAACCCTGATGCGGCCTTCAACGAAATCGAGTTTTACACCCCTGCTCTAGATGGTCCTCTGGGATGTTGGGCCTACCATGCATTTGGCTTTTTTCCTTCCACCAACCAAAAGAAAAGAAATTTCGGGATAAAAGGGAAGGGGAAGGGAGGTGGTTCCCTCCCTTTGGAACATATCTTTGCAGGCATTAGACTGGCCCTCACTTTGAAACTCTTTTTCAAGACCCTGAAGTCCTGGTTTTGCCAAAAGGCCTGGGGACCCCAGAATGGGATGGAGCCCATTGTGTGGCTTATTTGAGCCAAGGTGGTGCAGTGGTTAGAGTGCAGCACTGCAGGCTACTTCAGCTGACTGCTAGCTGCAGTTCGGCAGTTCAAATCTCACCGGCTCAAGGTTGACTCAGCCTTCCATCCTTCCGAGGTGGGTAAAATGAGGACCCAGATTGTTGGGGGCAATATGCTGACTCTGTGAACCGCTTAGAGAGGGCTGTAAAGCACTATGAAGCGGTATATAAGTCTAAGTGCTATTGCTATTGATTATTGTTGATGTGGGTGTGGGGTGGGTGTTGTTTTTACTCTTTGTTTATTGGGCTTTGATTTTTGTAAGCTGCCTAGAGTCACTGAAAGTGAGTGGGTGGCTGTATAAATTCTCTAAATAAATAAAAATAAGAGTTGGGAATTGCTGGGGTAAGGCTGTACAAACTGGGAAGTGGTGTACTTTTTAAAGCTGCGTCCTAATCCAGTTCTCTGGGGAGGGGGGAGAAAAAAATCTTATTGCAATCAAAAGCTATGCTTTTAATTAAATTCTAATTAAGGTTGCAGCTGGAGGATCAGTTCTATTCCTTCTACTCTTCCTTTTACCATAAAACATAACCCAAACAGCTTTGAATAAGCCATTTGCTTTGCAAGGTAAAGCTGGAGACCAACAAAAAGCATGATCCAAACATAATCACTTTGAAGTCCAATAGGTTGCATTGAGAAAAACAAGCTAATCTTCCCTAATGAACCATACCAAGTTGTTTTTAAGTGGGGATGGGGGAGGGGGGTTGGTACTGAGCTCCCTTGACTTTGCACAGATATTTTGCAGAATTTTTTGCTGTGAGAAGAATAATTTACCTAGAATATATGTGGACCCAGAGGCTTTGGTACCTCTTTCAGCATTTTTTTTTCAAGGATCCATGGTTTGCATAATCTCTGAGGTCCTGATGTGGATTTGTTAATGTATAAGTTAATGTATGAGTTAAAGTAGAACTCAGAAGTCTGTATAATGTATAATTCAGAAGTATGATAACAGGCAAATGTTTGTTCAACTTAATTTTATACCATACATAATTAAATGTTGCCCAACCTTGCACTTAAAATCCAGAATATCTGGTATTCCTTTGGCTGTAGTAGGATTACCAGATCTGGAATGCAAAAAAACCAGACAACCACTAGATTGGCAAAAAAGAAAATTTTCAGTATTTATTTCTGATTTTTTTAGTAGATATCTGGATTTCAGTGTATATCTGCTGGCCTTAGGCATATCCTTATATTAGCTTTCTGAAAATAAATTTTAAAAATTTATATTGGCTATCTTACTGGATCTGAATTCAAATAAAACCTATAAGTAATAATAATAAAATCTGTTAAAAGAATAGATTAATCAAGTAAATCGATAAAAATGGATTAAAACTGGGTAAAAAATAGAAATCTAATACACTGGAATATTATTGAATATAATGAATTAATCTCAACTTCATTAATTGCAAATGATATGCAATAAGGAAATTAACAGACCAGAATTACTTTTACCTTGGCCTTGTTAACATTATAAATACGGCCTGAACTATACCTTATCAGGTAAGATGGAGTTGCCAATTCCAAAAAGATTGTTCATTTCTTATGGAAAAATCTTGCAGGCATAAAATTGATGGATAGAACCAAGAATTATTCATTAATTATATTATCTTAAATTGCCATGTATATACGGTATTCACGCATCTGTGTACCAGAAGTGGGTTCCTGCCAGTTCGGACCGGTTCTTTAGAACCGGTAGCGGGAATTTCTCCCCGCTCGCCGAACCGGCAGCGATGGCCGGCTGGACACGCCCCCAAACCGGCTCTCTCAGCGGCGCCATAGGCACTGCCATCTTGTTTTTTGCTTCTGCGCATGCGCAGAAGCTGGATTTTCAGCACTGCGCATGCACACATGCACCCACGTGGCGCGGGAGGAAGCAAACCGGCAGCGACGTAAGTTAGAACTCACCCCTGCTGTGTACGTTTGTTACTTCTCCAACTTCTGCCTAAGACAAGGATTGGCATTCTACAGGATCAAAGACCAATCGCAGCCATTATTTCTTGTCTTCATTTATTGTGCCACTGCATTTTTAACACAATATTAATCCTACAGAAACAATTCTGTATGCTTCGAGTGTTGGGCTTTGCAGGATTAACCCCCAGTGGGGAACAATTGAAAGGTACACATTATTGTTTACTATATTATGTGGCAATGAATTTGTATGTGGTATTAGCCATCCAGAGTTGCTTCGGTGATATGGGTTGTCATATAAATTGAACAAATAAATAAACAGGCATTTCAGAAGCCAGCCATGTGCCCACATTTTACTTGTTCAAACTTTCATAGACATTTCAGCATTCGTTACCTCAAGAAAATAGTCTAGAAAAATCACCCTCCCACATCTTAAAAAGTTTCTAAATATAAACTAGTATTTGTAAGAAGCCTAGCTGACTTGCTTTGAAAGACAAAAGGAAAAATAGGTCTTATAAAGGGTTACTTTTCTTACTGCTTTTTATATTTGAAGGGAAGTGAAAAGGCATCCTGACAGTTATATCCTTGCTAAATACATGGTACTAAATCCAGATTTCTTTTCTCTTTGTACTTTGGCTTGCAGGGTTTCGGGTGGTTTTTTTTTTTTTAATATATTCAAAATAGTGAGAACACAGCAGCAGGCCTGTCATTCCTGTGGGAGATGGAAAAGGAGCATCTCCTGTCTGGTTGGTGGAGAAGAGGACCTGCTTAAGCAAATGGCACTGAGCCCAGCTTTCTTGGAACCAGCAGACGAACAGCAGGGTTGCCAAAAGGATGCACAATAACAAGCTCCAATCTACACAACACCTGGCCTATACAAACCAGGTCATTATGAACCTGATCCAACCTGTCATTCACCTTGTTGTGCTATTCCCATATTGGTTTGCAGAACTTTTCCATAAAAGATGAGGGTCTCCTTGGCCTTATTCACAGTTCTCACTTTCAGGTTTTCGTCGATTTTTACTTGAGCACCACTTGGGAGGATCCGCAACGTCCCTGGAGATGAAATGCAGCATCTGAATGTTAGATGAGGCAGGAGAAGAACTGGAGGCAGCCTTGGAATTGAGAAGCACTCCACTTCCGATATTAGGTTAAGTATTCCTTTTTCTTTAACACATGCTATGCTCTTCCAAATATCTTTAATGAACTTTTAAACAAACAGGGCCTTGCAGATGTACTTGAGAACGAGCTCTTGAAATTACAGTTGACCAATGCTCAAGCATTGACAATACAGATAATCCCCGGGTTACGAGTGTTCCCTTAGGGAACGTTCAAAGTTACGCGATAAGCGCACCCTAGCATTTGCAAACAAGGCTCGAAACTACAAATCTTGCAGCACCACGGCAGTTGTTCACCCTTATGAACAACCGCAGAGACTCTGCAATGTTCATCCTGCACATTGCCGGCCAAAATGGAGCTTCTGAGGGGCGGATCCGCCCCTCAGAAGCCCCGTTCGGCCATCCAGAGGCCTCCCACGGACCATTGCAGGCTGAAATGGAGCTTCTGAGGGGTGGATCCGCCCTTCAGAAGCCCTGTTCAGGCATCCAGAGGCTCCATTTCAGCCTGCAACGGGCTGTGGGAGGCCTGCGGAGGGCTGAACAGAACTGCAGAGGGGCGCACGCAGCTAAAAAGCTGGAGAGGAGACTGCTTGCTAGATCTTCACAAGGTAAGTGACCCAGCGCAGCAGGTTGTGGGGGAAGCAATTGTGGGGAGCATGAGGTATTTCATGGGTCGGGGAGGCCTTGGGTGGTCTTGCCTGTTCCATCAGTAGGCCCCCCCATGGCCTTCCCCACCCTGAAATACCTCATGTGCACTTAACGAGCCTCGCATTCAATTAGCGAATGCGTGGGCGAAAGGAGGGAGTGATCTCGTTCAAGGTACGAGATTCACTCCCACGAATCCTCGGGTTACGAATGGAATGGGCAGGCTACATTACATTCGTAACTCGAGGACTACCTGTATAAGAATGGGGAAGGACTGGCAAGTATATCAGCTGACTTGGGGTGCTCCCAAAATTGCATCTGTAACACAAGTCTGTAACTATGGAGAATATGCTAACACCACATCTATGGTCAGATATGGAATATGGATGCATACTGCAGTTTAGTTGACCAAGTGATTCTTAGCAGCAGATCTACTAAGCAGCTGTTTATCTGTTGTTAGTCCATCAACTGACAGCCATCAGCTGCTTTCTCAGAGAAAAAAAATTCTGGACCTTCAAAACTGACATACACTCAATAGGTACAACCTGCAGGCTTTCACACCATATTGTTCTATTGCATGAAATTAAAAGAAGTTGCTAGCCTGCTCAGATGATTGGTTAAATTAGATATTGTGGATAATTTTCTATATTTCATGCATTATAGTAGCATCTCATGGTTTCCCTGTGAATAAATTATCAATCCATTTGCTTAGAAAAAAATTAGGCAAAATCTTGATTTGATGGACTAATGGGAGGAGGGATAATTAGACCGGAATATCTTTCCACCTGACACCTTATTGACATTTCCCAAATCCTGAACTGAGAATTTGGTATGAATTCTTTCAAAGGAATTCCCCATAGAAAATGTAAAAATGGTGCTGCTTAAAAGAATGATTCTCTCTCCCCACAATTTACCTTCCACCTTAACCAATTTTCCCCCTTTCTTTTCCAAACTAAGTTTCTTCTCCTTTATTCTTTGTGCAAAAGATAAGCTGTGCTCAGTACTTCCTTTTTGCATTTGTGCATATATCTGAAACTGTATCTTTCAACTTCTTGCTTTCTTTGCTCCTGCAAGAAGCCTTGATCATACATTCTCCACTTTTCTTTGAATTCATCCTTTCTCTCGTGGAAATGAATATATTAAGTTCCCCGCAGACTAATAACTGCTGAAGATCTCTGTGGTAGCCTGCAGACAGTTAATAATTACTTTTGAATACCAAGTGATTATTTCATTGTCCTGTATGCCATTAGCCCAAATATTATTGAATAATTTGTACATTAATTATAATTTCATTTTTAGATTCCCCTGAATGTATAAGCTTGTTCACTATCCTGTACTGGGAGGCCCTGCTGGACTAGATCAATTTTGTCCAGCATTTTGTGTCACAAGTGGTTAACTGGTAAGATCACAAGCTGGGACTGGAGGGTGATAAGTACCCTTGAACTATTGTTTCTAGCTTGCCTGTGTGTCAAGAAGAGCCATCCCTAACAGCCTAATCATTCATGTATATGTCAGTCTTCTTTTAAAACCACCCAACTGGCTTCTGTGACTATTAACTGCTAACAACAAATTCCAGTTTAACTATGCACAGTGATGTGAAAAAATATTTCCTGTTCTCAATCCTGAATCTCCTTGCATTTCGTTTTAAGAAATGAACTCAATTTTTAACATTGGGAAAGGAGAAAAAATGTGGAGAGATGGTGTTTCCATATTAGCTGTCATCCATTATTTTATTATCTCTGTCATCTCTCTCCTTGCCCTCTTTTGTCCCAACCTAAAGAGAGACAATTGTCATTCTAGCTTTGTCACATCCTTCTTTACAGGCACTGATTAGTATACTGATACTATACCCTATCTTTAAATATTCATGAAATTAATATACAGAATGCATTATATCAGATAAAATTGTACAAAAGCTGTATACATTGGGCCAATCTGTGTAGGTTTGGAGAAGTGTGCAACTCACCCACTTTAATTAAAATCTTTTGAAAAATACAAGATTTTTTTTTTTTTAAACCTATACCTAATTAAAACAGATAACAATTTTTGGGGGGGGGGATGGAAAAACCCTGAAATGCTTGTTTTTCCATTCCTAAGCCTTCTTTCCACTATTTACATTTTAGTGACATTGTTTTAATGCATTTTTCAATCAAGTTTTTGCTATGCCATAGTAATACTATAAAAAAAAAGCTTGCAGCCAAATATTTGTCATATGCAGTACAGATAGTTCTCAACTTACAATAATAGTTCATTTGGTGACTATTCAAGGCTACAGTGATACTGAAAAAAGCGACTTATGGCCATTTTTCACACTTACAACCATTGCAACATCCCCATGGTCAAAATTCAGGCACTTGGCAACTGGCATGTATTTATGACGGCTGCAGTATCCCGGTCACATGTTTTGTGACCTTCTGGCAAGCAAAAGTCAATGGGGAAGCCAGATTCACTTAACAACTGTGTTACTAACGTAAAAGTGATGAACTGTTGCAAGAAAGTTGTAAAATGGAGCAAAATTCACTTAAAAGCAACAGAAATGTTAGGCTCAATTGTGGTTGTAAGTCAAGGACTACCTGTACATTGCAGATAAAGGTGAAATTCCTTTGGGTTTTCTTGTACCTGCTTTTCTTTTGATTTAATATTTCTGGAACCCTTTCCCAAATCCTCAGCATACTCTGCAAAGTATTCTTAGGAAACTATGCATGAATCGCAAGCAACATACAGTAACTTTTTCTCATAACCTGGCTGCACATGTGTGAACTGCTTTCTTTGGGCAATTGACAGGCTCAGAAATATTATGAGTCATTCTAGCAGCTCAATCAATCAATTTGGAGATTGCATCACCATGAATGCAATACAATAGCTCACCATGTAACTGCTTTAATTTCCTTTTTCTATCCAGTCACTGATCACCTACCTGCACAGACCTGTAATAATGCCTCCAATGTTACGTGTTGAATGGAATATAATGAAAGGATTGGGACTGGGATTTAGATTGCATTTCTGAAATAATGGGGAAAGATACAAATAATAACATGTGGTTTAATACTCCAGACAGCTTACTTTCCCCCAAGAAAAGCAGTACTTCCGTTCTCTAAGAAGGGGTCACACATGCTATGGTGCTGGTATGGAGAGCTATTATTTTAATTTGAATCAAGGTCCTTTCATCACCCCCCTATATTCTCATGTAGCTCAAGAGTGCCTCCTTGAGGGTTTGGAAAGTTTTAGGAATTATTTTGTTTGGCACCTATAGTGTTAATGATTAAGTCAGGATCTTTTTTTTTTAATTCTATAAGAGGCAGGACCCTTGTAAAAATAAATAACATGGGATTGGTAAATACTTAGCAGTCCCATAAACTGTATATCCTACTACATTGCTCAAATGAAATCAGCAAAGCCTTCCATGCAAATATCTGCAGACTTGACTTTCAGGACTGTGCATGTACTGTATTGAATGGCCTCTGTTAATGCATTGGAGTGAGTGCTCATCAAGTGATCCCTTCTGATAGTATGTCTCTGAGAAGGCTGAAGCATTTTGTTTGTGCATGTGAGTACTTTTCAAAGCAGGAGTCTGACCTGAGCAATAGTTAGTGAAGCAGGTTGTATAACAGAAAAAAATTAATTGGAAGCTGTCCAGAGTCACTTTGTACAATGAAATGGGTGGCGTATAAATTTAATAAACAAATAAAAGATTCTATTTACAGGAAGCACATTCTATCGATAGGCAAAGCCTAGCACAATTCTGCATCCTACCATATGGAATGCCAAGAGCATGTACGCCATTCATGCATCTAGGGGGAAAAAAGAGAAAGAAAGTGACCTGAGATTAGGAATTTCTGAAACAAAGAACATCTAGGTCAATGTTTCTCAATCTTACTGATGTCTGGACTTCAACTTCCAGAATTCTCCAGCGAGCATGGATGGCTAGGGAATTCTGGGAGTTGAAGTCCAGACTTCTTAAATTTGCCAAGGCAGAGAAACACTGATTCAGAGTGATAAACAAACAGGGAACACAAAATAAATCCTTCCCTATTTACACTGTACTGCCCCCTTGTGGTCAGGAGGTCATGAGATGCTGAAAAGCAAGTGCCATTGAATTTGCACCTCCAGCATCCTCACAGAGGTAAAATTAGTGATGCAATGCATGTCAATTTTCATGACCTGGGGGAATAATGGAAGGGTTTTGCATTCATTCTCATTTACAAATATAGATCCTAGAGTTTTCAGAGGAAGAGATATTGGGAAGTAAAAACTTATAGAGAATGGATCTCTTTGTGAATCCAGTTTAGCTGATCCAGTTAAACAGCTAAAAGGTGTTTTCAACTATAGGCTGCTTCAGAGGGGCACATCTAAAATTTAAAAAACAGAGTGGAGGGAATGATAGAAAACTAGGACTAGATCAACAGGATACTGGGGGAAAAATCAGATAAAGAATTCTTGTAGGTATTAGAAAGCCAAGGAAAGCCAAGAGACGTAGAGAGGAATCTTTGCTATAGCTAAACTGCTCTCTCAAAATCCTGCCTGAATTTTACTTTAGTGAATGAAAGCCTGGACAGAGAAAAAACAATTTGCCTTTAAGAATGGAAAATGGTAGAAGACATCAGTCTGTTTTGTTACTGTAACTAGAGTATCATCTGAAAATATTTTATATTTCTTTGTATGTTTATCTACCCACCCACCACTCGAAAAATAGGAATGTTTAAAAAATTGCTTCTTATAGTGCCATCCTTTGCCCACATTGCTTTATCAACTGTTGGAAAAGCAAATATGTACTTTAATTTCTTGAGCAAAAAATAGTGACTGTGAATAGCGGGCTTGAAAATAAGTAGATCCGCACAGCAATAAGAAGAGAGGAAAAAGAAAATTCTTTGAGAGTCTGGATATGTAACATACAAGTCAGAACAGCAGCAAGATGAAAAGAGCATCATGCCAGGCACTGGATAGAAATGTAAGCAAACAAAAATCATATTGAGGAAAGAGGAGGAAAATACTCTCCATCTACATTTATTCCTGATACATGCCCAGAGCAGGAGATCTGTGGGACAATTGCTGTAAATTATAGCTGGCCAGCACTTTTATATTTTATTTTCTATTCTCAACTCTTTTATATTTTTATAAGCATATAAAGAAGCCGAAAAGCAGTTTTCTGATTTCCTTGATATTTGCAATACAGCAGACCACATTATTGGGCAAATAGCAAGCAAACAGACTTTGGTAGTCTCGGATTTGTTATACAAATGTGAGACTTACTTCAGAAGCCAATGTAGAAAGTTAGCACCCACCCCTCTCCTAGAAGAATGAAATATTTTAGGAAATATTAAAAAGGCAGAATATTATACCTCCCTGGATGAGAAAAGGAGAAACATGCTCTTGGAAAGCAGCCCCCACCTTTGTCAATAGCCCCAGAAAGACTGGGCCATCCTATCTACAAGACAAAAGACCTTCAGCCTCAGGGTGATAGGATTAGCCCTCACTCAAGATCCAAACCAGGACAAGCCATAATAGGAATTGGCCAACACCCTTTCAGAACACAAGCCTCTTCTTCTTCTTCTTTTTTTTAAATTTCTTTATTAATTTTCAAATTTTTTCCAACAATTACAATAAATCCTTAAACAATTCTACATCTACTTATTTACATTGATTTCCTATTAGTACAATACAATATTTACAATATTCTGTGTCTTTATTTCATTTTATCCTTTTTGTTTTCTATCTTCAATCCATTGATACCAATTTTCCCATATTTCATAATATTCTGAGTCCTTTTGTCCTCTTAGTTCTATGGTTAATTTGTCCATTTCTGCACAGTCATAAATCTTCTTAATTGTTAAGCTTTCAGTTGGTGGGTGAGGATTCTTCCAACAATGTGCAAACTCAAGTCTTGCAGCTGTTGTGATGTGTAAAATCAAGTATTTGATATTTTTTCTATGTTGATTTTTGAATATTCCAAGTAGAAAAAGTTCCGGAGTAAATTCTATTGTTGTACCTGTTATTTGTTGCAACCAATTATGTATTTTTAACCAATAATTCCTCGCTTCGGGACATAACCACCACATGTGAAAGAAGGTGCCCTGTTCTTTTTTACATTTCCAACAACTCGGGTTTAAATTTGGGTATATTTTCGCTAATCTTGCTGGGGCCAAATACCAACGGTAAAACATTTTGTAATGATTTTCTTTGTAGGATGCCGATTTTGTTAGTTTGTAGTTTCTATTCCAAATTTGTTCCCAGTCGGCCAAGTGTATGTTATGCCCTATATTTTTTGCCCAAGCTAACATTGGTCCTTTAACTACGTCTTCAGCTCTTTCGAATTGTAACAGGTAATTGTAGAGTTTGGAAATAATTTTATCCGCTGGTCCAGCACAAGCCTCTTCATTACATCATCACCCTCCAAGTTTCAACCAAACCTGGGCGCTCAGACAAAGTTAGCTATGACCCCTGCATAGCCTCATGGGAGTCTGACAGCAGCCCATAGAATACATGTCCTTGCCACAGGAACAGGAAGCTCAAGGGCAAGGCCCAAGAAAGGGTATAAATAACACTCACTCTCCACTCCATGTGGTCAGCCTCCCAGGACTTCAAACCCATGTGGTCCTGTCCCTCAATAAACCATCTTTCCAATCAGCCTCCATGTTTCCAGTGTCTTTCTCCCCACTTGGACATTTCTTCCAACACCAAGATTTTAGGTTATCCCCTCTGCAACAAACTCTGCATGTGTACCAGTGGTGAAATCCAATTTTTTTTACTACCGGTTCTGTGGGCGTGGCTTGGTGGGCGTGGTGTGGCTTGGTGGGCATGGCAGGGGAAGGATATTGCAAAATCTCCATTCCCACCCCACTCTGGGGCCAGCCAGAGGTGGCATTTGCCGGTTCTCCAAACTACTCAAAATTGCCGCTACCGGTTCTCCAGACCCTGTCAGAACCTGCTGAATTTCACCCCTGATGTAGGGCTTTCAAGGTGACAATCGGCACCTTGAATGTCACCCGGAAACACGCCTGCAGAACCTGCTGGATTTCACCCCTGATGTGTACTAATACCCAAAAGAACAGCTTTTAAAATAACTGCTTATGGTAACATTTAATTAATTAATTAATTAATTAATTCATGTAATTATTTTATTTATTCATTCATCTATTTAATTTGTTTGCTGCTCATTCTCTGCCAGGAGACTCTGAGTGGCCCTCAACATAATCTTTCCTTCATACATTTCTGTGTTATTTTTTTTTTATTTTATTTATATCTCGCCTTTATTATTTTTACAAATAACTCAAGGCTGGAAACATATCCAATACATCTTTCTCCTCCTATTTTCCCCACCACAACAGCTCTGGGAGGTGGGTTATGCTGAGACAGGGTGACAGGCCCAGGGTCACTCAGGCAAATTTTCATGCCTAAGGTGGTACTAGAACTCACTGTCTCCTGGTTTTAGCCTCTTTAACCACTAGATCAAACTGGCTCTATTATTATTCCACATATTAATACATTTTATTATTGTGCTTTTAGGATCATTGTGGTTTTGTTAGGTTTTGTGTCTCTGGTTTTCTAAGCATTTAGAAAATGCTTTGTTTTTTATTTGTTTCTTGGGAATAAACCCAACAGAGAGATGACACTTGGCAATAGAGTTTAGGATTCTTCAAGCCCAACTGATGCAACTGATGGCCAACCTTTTCTGGAAATCTGATGGTGGTGGTGATAGGTTGAAGGACAATACAAAGTTCTTACCAGCTAAGGATGTGGACTTCAATTTTTTTTAATTAAACTACATATAACTGCAGTCGTTAAAAAGCACCGATGAGATTCCAATTATTTGCTCTAGTATGGAAACAGAAATAAAGGGTTAAAAAAATGACCCTATTCATTTAGATTTAGCTCAAAGAAGTGACAGCTTTTAGAGATTTTTTTTTTATGCTACAATTTTTCAGCTGTTTTTGTGTTAATCCCTTCAGAATGCGGCATTTATCAGCTACCACATAGGTGTTAAGTGCTCTGTTCCAAGAGGATTAGTGCTTTCTCCCTCCGCTGCTCTTCGGTTAAAGGAAAAAGATGCCCCCATGAAGGATGGCTGCATAATAATCCTTTACCTTCTTGTTTGTAGTTACTATGGCTAGGAAATGCGCTTAATATGGATTTAATTCTGTTCCTTCTCTATATTCCAAACAGAGGAATGCTCTTAGTAGGTGCTGCTATGTTTTCTAAAAGAAGAGGATTCCTCTCCCCTTATGGGTGAAGAAAGTATTTTCAAGGCACAATACCTTTTACTAGTATTGTTCATAACATAGAATAGAATAGAATTGTTTATTGGCCAAGTGTGATTGGACACACAAGGAATTTGTCTTTGGTGCATATGCTCTCAGTGTACATAAAGAAAAAATAAAATATATTCGTCAAGTGTACATAAAGAAAAAATAAAATATATTTGACATGGCATTCAATCTGTCTGAAGTGGGTTCAGTGTGCCCCCAAAAGATCCTGTCTGCACTCAGCGATGCTTCTAAATCCAGCCTCCTTTGTAAGGACTCAGGGAACTTTCGGTAGCAATGAATGCATTATTATAAAAGCCTAGCTATACAGTAATCTTTTAAAGGACAGGAATAATCTGATTGTCGCTAACAAGAACGTATGTACTGTCTTTGAAGTTTTCTTAGAATTCTAATTCTGTAAAATACAGCTGCCTAGTTCCTGACTCAGTCTGGCCAAAAGGAACGTATCTTGGAAGTTTTGGAAGAATTTCATGGGCTTTGATCTGTTTCTGATTACAATTCAAATGTTCCTGGTGCATATCAAGAACTGTTAATTTAAGCTTCATAAAAACCTGACCCTGATAACTTTGTTCAGAAGTCTTTTCAAAGATGTTGGGAAGGCTTCGTATGTTCAGCCCTTGTCTAGGCAACCAGTACACGTAGACCACTTACAGTTTCAAGTCACCTTTTGATTGCCTCAAAGTCCCTCCAACCATAAATGCTAAAACTGATTGCGCAATTGTCTATCTTTTTGAGATTGAAAAACAGGTGAAAATTGTAACCTCAATAATAAAACATATCAATTAAAATAATACATAGAAAAACCCCAGATTCTCCTTCTGATTTATGATATATCCGTTGGTACAAACAAACAAACAAACAAACAATGTCATGATTTTTTTTTCATCTTTCTAAAAAAGTGATCCTGTGGAAGCTCCAGGTGGAAAGAAGACAAGCCCCTTTAAAGTATCTAACTCCATTGCTTTCAGATCCAATTTTTTGGTTTTCTGAGGAGCGCAGGGTGAAGAAGGATGCCTGGATGCCAGATTGTGAGGACAATAGTAGAGTAAGGAAAATTGAACTGAAATGGAATCTGTTTGGATGTCTATCTCCTGATGGCAGCAGGAGAATCAGTCGGCAGCAATCATAGTTTGTTGTTATCAGTAAAGAATTGGCTGGTTTTTCTTTCAGTTACAGAAAGGGTAGACACTAACCCTAACCCTGAGAACCCTCAGCAACTTGCTGTAGTATGTTTGAAAAACATTTTTTCCCTCATAAAAGCATTATATGAGTTAATTTGTGGTTGCAGCTGGTTTGTGTTTCTTGAATGAAACACAAACCATATCCTCAAATTAAACATTTTGTTTAATTTGAGGATATGGACAAATCACTTATATAAGTGAGGCCAGTTATTCCCTTCTTATCAATCCTGGATGGTAAAAGCTGTTGGGCAGGAAATTACCATAGATTCAGGTTTGGTTTGATCTCCCTTGGATGATCTGTGCTGGAAACTCTACAAGTGGATTGCATCACTGCTCAACCATTCAACAGCATTTAATATTGATTAATATTCTTCTACATACTGAAATATTAATATTTGAAATATTGAATATTGGAATATACTACAATATTTGGGTAATGTAATGTGGAAGTGCACCATTTTCAATGGATCTCAGTTCTTTCAGGTGGAATATTTTCTCAAGTAATGCCAGAGGGCTATTGGCTGTTACTCTGGGGCTATATTTATCCCTCTTTTTCTTTGACATTACAGCTAGGAAAGATAACTGAAATTTATAGGTTGAATGTCTTCATTTTATTGATGCATTTATCTGACCTACAGATCCAAGGAGAACCATCCTGTGGTGTTCTCAATTTCAGCTTAGATGTTTTTTCCAGAGTTTAGTTCCCCCCCCCCATGCATAGACATGCATCCTCCAGAATATGAAGCAGCATCAAAGTTTATTAGCATATATTGCACTACCCTATCTTCTGAGCTCCATTCTGCTTCAGCACCATTTTAATATGGGACATTTTAAAGAAAAATGATTGGTGGAAAGTCTCCTGATGTCACCTTCAGGAAGGGGGGAAAAAAGAGCTACAAACCATTCTCCCTAATAATCAGGAAAGTTTTGAGAGACTGGAGGACAACCAGTCAAATCTTGATACTGAGCTACTTAATCTATGCTATGTAGTTCTCCCTAGCAAAATGGTAAATCTATTATTTTACTGGTCAGAACTGACCATTCCATAGATCAGATGCAGCTCTATCAGGCATAATTTACCCACCACTGTGGGTCAGGTGTAGCAATCTTGATTTACAAGTATCCATATGCCTGGTAAAGAAAGAGGCCATTACTTGTTTTGTTTTGGAGACACCAAAACCCAGTAGGCAGTGTACCATGGGTGGGGAGAGTTGGCTGATGAACCTCTTTCCCAGTGGCTTGTATAGGAAGGAAGAGAAGTACGGTAGCTCATTAGTAAATAGTTCTCTGATATCAAGGGACTTAAGAGCCAACCACTTCCTGTCCCACTTCTACCTCCCCTATTTTGTTTGCTTCAGGTTTGAAGAACTGTTGCCCAAAGAACTACTTGCTGTTTCTTTTCCCACTTCTCTGACCATTCTTCTAAGCCAGGGGTGTCAAACTCACATCGTCACGGCGGCGTCATGTGACGTATCGGGACTTTTTCCCCCTTCACTAAACCGGGCGTGGGCGTGGCCAGTGTGTGATGCATCCAGCCCGCGGGCTGGGAGTTTGACAGCCCTGTTCTAAGCCCTGGTCGTAGAAAAGGGAAAAGATGGATCAAGATCAGTGGGACAGAAGAAGGGGAAGTTAGAGGGGTTTTTTTGTGTGCAAGCAGAAGACACAGGGAGAGAAGGGGTTGGGTTTTTTTTTTTTTTTTTGGCACAAGACAGAGACTATTTTGAAAGAAATTCTTCATTACCAAAAGCAGAATGGTTCTAGAAAAGTGGACCAGGAAAGGAAGGTGTGATCAATAGGATCACAAAATTTGACTGCTTCATTTGTCTCATCCCAGCTGCCTCTGCTGTAGGCTAGGGGAAAGACAAGGAGAAGTCATTAGGTTACAGTCTAATGTGGTGGAATAACCGGCTAAAGAAGAAGGGGAAGTAAAGAGGCAGGGCAGTATGGAACCCCTCTGGCAGAGGAAGCGACATTGGCCAAGACTAGCAAAGCCCTTACCTGCCGACTCACATGGGAATGCAGTCAATCTGGTGAGTTTCTTGTAAATAGACGATCTACAATAATAATAATAAAAAAAACCCGGCTTTGGCTTATTCACAGAATTGTTCTGGTTGCTAGTGCCTGACACCTACAAAGTAGTTGATGAGGCATTACTATGCTATGGGTAGCAGGACATGAGGCTGAACCAGTGAAATGTTTGACACGACAAAACAGATTATCTTCCCCATGACAGATTTCAGATGAAATGATTTCTAGTAGATCTCTCAGCTAGGGGCTTAAAAGAAGGAAATGTCACAGCCCCTTTTGAGTAGTCTGCTTAATTAAAGATATGGGTGGACCAACTGTTCTTAGCATATTATCCCCAGCTATTACAAGCACCATTAAAGCTATAGTGTAGGTCAGGGCTGAAAAGCTGGCAGCCCTTATTCAACATGGGAAGGAGCCAATTGTCACCAATGCCTTCCTTTTTCAACTTCAGCAACTTCCCACTATTTATGGCCGTAATATCCCTGAGCTGCTGCACAGCACTGTCAACAAAGGTTTTTTCTTTTACAAACCACAGAATAATCCATGAAAGATAAACGGGTTCCCTTCTTGGCAAGAGAAAACAACAACAATGAACCACATCTTTTATTGTGTAGACACCAATTATCAAATCTGTAAGATTCAAAAATGGGGAAATGTTTGCTTGGCTTCACTGACTTCAAAAGGAACATTTTTACCCCATCTGGTTCAAACTAAATTATTTCAAATGGAAACCGAAGAAAAATACAATAATTTAAAGACCGGAATACAATACAATACAAACATAGGAAAACATAAAATAAAAAGGGGAAAAGAAAGCCGGTATAATTTTTCAACCAAACAAATTAATATATAAACTTTAAATCATGTACAACTTGATATATTAGTGACACACTCATGCTAATGGGAATCTGAGACATGAAAATCTCTCAAGAAGCATCTCCAACAAACCAGGAGACGAAATGTGTAGAATTCAAGTAAAATGTGCAGAAATCAGCACCCAAGGCTAAAATTTAGCCCATTTTGCTCTCCAAATTTAGGAGATGATTTCTGATCAGGTTAATATTCACTGCTAGTTTTATATTTATAAAGCAGGTCTTTTTTTATTCAGAAGAATTTTTGCCCCCTTAAGCATGGTGCTGATAGGTCTTTTGTACTTGTTTCTCTGTACATCTTATTTCCTGTAACAGTGTTTTTTTATTTATCCCAATTGGACTGCTCCAGAGTCTATACAGGAGAGCCAAGGGTCGTGCTGCCAGTGGCTTCTAAGGAGGCAGCAGAGCATAAACATAGCAGCCCCCCCCCAATGGTGCTGCTTGGTGCCACCAGACCACCTCTAAATTCCTTATTCTTTGCAATTATCACTATTATCAACATAATGTTCACATTTGGAGAAGGCCGATATTGGCTGAATTGTAAGAGGTGACTTTGTTTTACAACCAGTTGTAGAAGGCAGAAATCAATCTTCCAGCTGTCTAAAACTCAATTGAAATATCCTGCAATCATTAGCTCACTCTGTAAGTTCATGCAGACACCTTCCAATGATGTTAAAATATAGTCCTCACATAGAACTCCTGCATTCTATTTGCTACACAGTGGAGACATAATTGATCTGAGCTCTGGCAACAAACCTCAGTATGATTAATGCAAATATCAAAAGTAGCAACTGCTCATCTACAGATAACCCGAATAAGGAAAAAGACATGTGACCCAAGAGGGACTAGTTGAACAGTTGGTCATTGCTAATTGAATCACATTCCTTCAATAAAGAAGCTCTAAACTCCAGAACAGGGGAATAATTGTATGAGGGCTGAGTGAAAAGTAATGCCTTCAAATAATCCTTGAAATGAACCTTTTGTAACACTCAAAACCTTAAAACAATGATTAAGCTAAAGTTGGAATCCCAAGAAAGAAATTTATATGATATAATACGACAATTTTGTAGAAAGAGACAACTGCAAAGTTGGATCTTAACATCTTATTTCTATATGTAGTCCAGATTTGGCAAGCAAGTGATTTTCACCTTTTCTCAAGATTGAAGGAATGTCTTTGTGAGCATTTGTTTGAATCAAATGAAGTACTGTAAAAAGGACTGTCAGGAACTAGTTGAAAAGACAAAGCTTGGCATTCTTTCCTGACAGTTTTAAGAAGCTTCTCTATTGTTGACAGGATTGTGTAATGAATGGTGGTGATTATGTGGAGAAGTAAACAAAGGTGACAAATAGCTCATTTCAAGGATTGCTTTTCTATTTTATGTATTAAAGTATCCTTATTTAAAGTTATAGAGGTGGAGGCATTACTTTTCATCTGAAACAGATATTACTGTCAAGATAGCAAAGAGATTGAAGACTGGATCAAACCATTTAAGATTTTAGATGAGGGTGTAGTACAAAATCTTTGCAACTGAAAACCAGAATAATAGTAAGAAAAAATATAACTTTTTTCCCTGATAGGCTGCTTTTAAAATTTACATTTATTTGTAAAAACATTTGAAAGTAATTGAGATACAACTTTCTGCCTGCAGTATGACGTAGTATGACTGCAATGATCTACCCCCATTATGGCGAACCTATGGCATGCAGAGCCCTCTCTGCAGGCACACGGGCCGTCACCCCAGCTCAGCTCCACTGCGCATGCGCATGCGCCTCCTGCCGGCCAGCTGGTTTTTGGGTCTTTGCCATGCATGTGTGGGGGTGAGGCGCATGCGGGAGACATGCGTGCATGCGCAGGGGAGCGCATGTGCGGGGGTTGCATGCACATGTGCGGGGGTGGGTGTGCACAAGGGTCACGTGTGCATGCGTGGGGGTCACATGCGCATGCACAGGGTGGCGGGGGGAGCACAGGGGTCACATGTGCATGCGCAGGG
>QLTV01004146.1:3310579-3347307 GCA_003457575.1 Thermophis baileyi
GTGAAGCACACGGGGGGTCATGCGCCTATTGCATTATGGGTGTGTGCGCATGCACTTTTGGCACACGGCGACAAAAAGGTTAGCAATCACTCATCATCATCATTGGCATCCTTCAGTCTCGAAAGACTATGGTATCATGCTCTGGAAAGAGTTCCTAAAACAGCATCTAATGTGGCTAAAAAGGCCAATCCGAGAGTGGCAATCCCTTCCACACTGAGGGCAGATATATTCTGTCCCCTGCCCGGCCCCTGGATTTCACTGGTTCCGGGACTGCCTCTTTACCTCAGCCTGCCGAACAAGTGTCTCTTCGAAATGGAGAAGGCCATGCTGCGTCTTTAGCCTCCAAGCTGAATGATCAGAGGTCAAGGTTTCCCAGCTGTTAATATCCATTCCCAAGGCTTTTAGATCCCTCTTACAGATATCCTTATATCGCAGCTGTGGTCTCCCTCTGGGGCGCTTTCCCTGCACTAATTCTCTATACAGGAGATCTTTCGGAATCGACCATCAGCCATTCTCACAACATGCCCAAGCAAGTGTAGACGTCGCTGTTTCAATAGTGTATACATGCTAGAAATTCCAGCACGTTCCAAGACTGCGCTATTTGGAACTTTGTCATGCCAGATGATGCCAAAGATACTTCGGCAAAGTTCACTGATCTACCCAAAATTCTGCTGCTTTATTCATTTACAGAGGTAGCACAAATCCAATCTGCCTCCAAAGGAGCACAGAGATCCTAATTTATCCTTTTTCATTTCTTTATGGGTACAGAAATCACATTTGATAATCCACAGTTTCAAGTCTTTAAGACTTACACAGAAGTGCAGCAAATCCTGGAAGATTTGGGTTCTGTTGAGTGAATTAGGACTTCTCAGAGTTTGATACGTAAAAGTGTCAAGAGAACATTAAAATAGTTCATAGAGCATTTAGATCAGGGGTGTCCAACCATGGCAGCTTTAAGACTTGTGGACTTCAAGTCACAGAATTCCCCAGCAAGTGGAGATGAGGGCTGCCCATACATTTTTATCTGGATGAATGCCAGGTGAAGAGCAGAGAAAGGGTTGCATACGGAACCATTATCACTGCTTCTGATGAACAGTAGTAACCTTTCCACACTTCATGTACCTCAATTTATACAGCAAGAGGCAAAAGATTGGATCTAGAGTCCCCCCCAAATGGACAACTTCTTCTCATGTGATGGCCCTTGTCTTTGGGTGTGTCATCTGGAAGAAACACTAAGTCAGAACATGGAGAAGTAGCAAGGTTGTCCATGCCAACCTCCTAATGCATTAAGATGGCAAAGGCTGCCAGTAAGAAGGCAAAGACAGTACAGGTAATCCTTGACCATTTGTTTAGTGACCATTTGAAGTTACAACAGCAATGAAGAGAGCGACTTATGACTCTTTTCCACACTTATTACCATTGTAGCATCCCCATGGTCTTCTGATCAAAATTTGGTCACTTGGCAACTGGCTCATTTACAATAGTTGCACTGTCCCAGGGTCATGTAATCACAGTTTGTGAGCTTCTCATAAGCAAAATCAATGGAGAAGCCAGATTCATTTAACAACCATGTTACTAACTGAACAACTGCAGTGATTCACTTGGTAACTGTGCCAGGAAAGGTCGTAAAACGGGGCAAAATTCACTTAATAACTGTGTCGCTCAGCAATGGAAATTTTGGGCTCAGTTATGATAGTAACTTGAGGACTACCTGTAACACAACCCCATGCCCTTCGCACCCTTTCTGCCCACATGATTGCCTGTTGTTTTGGTAGCATGGCAGGCAAGGCTGATCCATGCCATTTTGCCTGCGGCTAAACGCTGTTGGAAGAAAAACCCGGCCCAGTTCCAAGCCAGGAGAAAGGCACTGGAAATAAAATGGAGGCTGATTGGAAAGAAGGACTCTGTTTATTGATGAGCAGAACCAACAACAGCATGTAGTTCTGGGACAGCTGACAAAATGGTTGAATGAGTGGATGGATCTTTATAGGTTTCTGTCATTTTGAAGTTTGAACTGTTCTTGGGATTGTGCAATGAAGGGGCTTTTGTGTCTCTTGCCATTTCAGTGGTGGTGGGTTGATCCTATTATGTCCTAAAGGTCATGTTCTGTCCTTCTTAATGGAGTTGAAGGTGTTTTGTTTGTGAATAGATTGGCCGAGTCTTTCTTAACGGGCACAACACATCCATCTCTAAAGACTTCATGCATCTGCTGGAGGCTGTTGAGGCTGCTTTCTGCCTTCATTAAGATTTTTTTCTCCATTTTTCCTTCGGGGAAATATAATCTTGTGCCTCTTTTGTTATTCCCCAAAATATTTCATTCTCTGGGGGGAGGGTGCATAATTACTTCTTACAACTGTCAAGGCCAGTTAAGTAATTGGAAGCAGACAAACCCAATGCCACAAAATGTGGTAGTTATAAATGATTCGGACAACCTCTGTGGGTCCCTTTCAGAAGACCAACCACAGTTGCCTCGGGCAGCAACTGCTTTGCTGTTGGCAGAATGTCCCCACAGCCCAAGAGCAGTTCCCCCCCCCAAGAATCACCAAGGGCTCCCAGCTATGCCCAACTGGGCATAGTTGGAGCCTCCTCAAATTCTGGGAGCCTTGGTGGCACATTGGTTAGAATGCAGTACCACAGACTACTTCTGCTGACTGCCGGCTGCCTGCAATTTGGAAGATCGAATCTCAGCAGGCTCAAGGTTGACTCAGCCTTCCATCCTTCTGAGGTTGGTAAAACGAGGACCCAGATTGTTGAGGGCTGATTCTGTAAACCGCTTAGAGAAGGCTGTAAAAGCACTGTGAAGCGGTATATAAATCTAAGTGCTATTGCTATTGCTGGGAAGCCCGCCACTCCGTGTGGCGTTTGGGAACGTCAAACTCAGGCGTGGTAGCTGGGTATAACTCAAGACCCGACCGCCTTAAATAGCGACCGGTCCCCTCAGCCCCAACCCTCAAGGGCCGAAAGCCGGGCCTGGGGGGGGGGTTGTGTGGACAGGGAACGGGAGGGGACTCGGAGCGCCTTTTCGCTCAGCGTCCCACTCGGCTTTCCCGGGCGTGGGTTCTTCACGTTTCTCGCTCCGCGATTCCACGCGCCCGGGAAAGCCCGCCTGGCAGGTTGGCTGCTTCTACTTATCATTCCCGGCGGAGGCGGGTGGGCGGGGCGGGTGGCCGGCGGGAGCCACCCAGCAGCCAATGGCGTGGCGGCGCCGTACAGCAGATGGCGTTCGCCGGCGAGCCTGAGAGAGCCTTCCCCGCCGGAGGAGCTTGACACCTCGCGGGGGTCTGTGGCATCGGCGCCGGGCTATGGGTGGGCTGCTGCCAGACCTTCACCTTCCTCCGCCCGGGGAAGCGCGTCCCCGCCGCTCCCGTCGCCAGACCCAGGCGAGTCCGGTAAGTGCTCGAGCCCGCTTCGCTTCCGTGCAGGAGCCTCTCAACCTTCGCTCCGTTTGGCGCAGGATGCCAACTTGGGATGGGGAGGGAGAGATGGGGGGGACGGGTCAGGCGAAGGCTCCCGGGCAAAGCCCCGCTCTTCCTCCCCGTGCTTTTCCCGCCACGCTTTTCCTCCGGAGCTTACGGAGGGATCGGGGCACGGGAAGCGGCTGGCAGGATCGAGGATGTCCGCATCTCCAAGGCTGCCTGCCGCCTTACCGGAGAGTAAACCCCCCCTTGAAGTCGGCAGGGACTTACTTCGGAAGAGACGAGCGCCGGATTCCGCCGAGCGCCGGCAGACAAGCCGGGGAGAGGATTGCGCGTTGTCGATGATCCCCGGTCCCCGATCCGACTTTTCCTCGAAATGGCATTTCCTTCGCCTTTCCTCTTGTTTTGTATATATATATATATAAAATCCAGCCGTCGTTAACTGAAAATCTAGGGTAAGGCGAAACGGTCAAATTTGACCCGACCCAAATTGCTGACATGCCCAAAGGATCTCCGTGGCTTCCCAGAAGAATTTGTGTTCTTCGCTCCCTTAAAAAAAAACACCACACATACACACACACACTCCTTGGGATGGTTGTTAATCTGCATTGCGATTGCTTAATCCTCCCCCCCTCCGCACCGCCACCCCCCCCTCGGTCCCCTTATTCCTGCCACCGATACAACCCAAAAGTTTGCAGACCACCGCAGTATGCTAGTTCCTTAGTGAGGAACCTGAGAGCAGGTTGGAGGCATAACATTGCAAGGAAATGGTGTAAAAATCTGTGGTTGGTGCTCAGATTTGCAAAGTATCCTGATAGGTTTCAGAAAAGGATGGGTGCAACTAGGGGAGATCCTATGCTGACTTGGGACTGACTGAGCCTTGCAGAAGTGAGCAAATTATTGTAAGGTAGCAAAGGGAAGAAGGTCCTGTAGTCTGAGTAAGTAGCACTGACACCAATGTGACTTGCTTTAGAGTAAACACACAATTGTTGGCATTCGGTTGGTAGAGAATTTAGAAGGTTTTAATTCAGGTGGGGAGAGGGGGTTGGATTTCTCCTTGTTAACATGCTCAAGAATAGGTTGTACATGTGACTTTTAAATGAAACTGTACAGTTTAGTAGTGTTTCTGGACTACACTATGCCAGTTATCTTAATATAAAAATACAGCTGTCCTGTTTAGGATTAAGCATCTGGCAAGAAATAAAAGCATATACTCACTGATTCTGTTCCCCCCCCCCCTTGCTTCAAAAACTTTCCTTTTTTTTTCCACCTTTCCTTTCTTATTCCACAGTGTTTTTTTTCCAGAGACTGAAGACTATATAGGTATCATTTCTTTGGAACAGATTCTTTAAAATCAATGGGGCTATTTTTTTTTTTAAAGCCTTGCAGGTTGCTGTTCAGATGGAGCTCAGATTTTATTTTATGGAAAGTAGAGGAAAGAACCAGCCACAGCTCTGGCATTTTTAAATAAATATTAGACACACGTAAGATAAGCCGCTAGAGGTATAACCCTCACCTTGTTTGTGTGTCAGTTGTTTATGTTTATAAGTGATGTCTGGTACTGAATATACAACAGAACCTTTATCTCTGTCTATGATTTGGGAAACTCTCCCTCTCCCCTTTTCTTAATGTCTCAGCAGGTGGCAGCACCTATTTTTTTCCAGGGCTTAGAAGCTAAGCAAGGGTTAGTACTTGGCTAGGAGACCACCATCAAAATATCCAGAATATCCAGGGTGAAGGCTAAGCTAGATTAGGAAGTTAAAAAAATAATAATGCAGGTGATAGTAAGTCTCTTCTGTGTCTTTGACAAGGAAACTGCATCTATGTAGTTACCAGGTGCTGAGCTCTACTTGTGGGGTGGGGGGTGGGGTGTCTTTCTGCCTTTCTTGGTTCAGTCAGTAGTTGAATGTCAAGATGATGAATTTATGTCTCAGGCAGCTGTGTCAAGGATAGTGCAGGTTTGTTGAGTAACTAGAAGGCAGCTAATCTTCAGGGACACTGCTTTTGTGTTCCATGCTCTCTGTTAGCAATAGCTGCTTTATGAAAGAGAGAAAACTTTTTAGCTTCCTAATAAAATCAAGACATTTCATTAAGGGGGCTGTTTTTCAACGTGGAATACTTCTTCTCGGCAGAAAGACAAATTAGTCTTTGGAAGAGAAGAGCACATATTTTGAGTGGCTTTTTGAAAGTTGCAATGATTGAATACTTATTCAAGTATCACTTTTCTTTCAGATTTTTGAAATTGTGCAGATAGTGCTTTGCCTGTCTATTAAAAAAAAACCCCTCTTCTTGCTTTGGCAGTTGTTTCTTACATACTAATACTGGATTACTTTTGGATTTGTCTTCTTTGTTTTAATCGTCTAAAGAATCAGTGGATTATACTGTTCTTACTACTTGTTTAATTTATGGTTTGATCAGTAGTTAAAAAGCCATTAATCTGGAGGTCAACTGGATCATCTTCATGTTCTACTTACCTACTGAGCTTTGAAAAAAATCACCAAGATCAAATGATGAATGATGCTTTTTCTTTGGTAAAAAGCAATTGACAGCAATAGATTTTCAATTTTTAGTCTCTTTCCTCCTTTTAATTCTCTACAATTCTCTACAACTTTTTTCAATCTGTTGCTTTCCAGATGTGACATATCACAGCTTCCATAATTCTTGGCCAGCATATGCATTGGTTTAGGAATGATGAGATTTGTGTTTAAAGATTCTTGATGATACCAATATGAGGTGGGAAGAATTTGATGTTTTTTACAATAATTGCATGGAAGATACAGTGCTTCAAAAACTTGATATGCTCATGAAAAAGTCCTTGCCTCAATGAGTTTAATGATTGACAGCACAATCCTGAGCATGTTTATTTTAAAGTCAGTGCATTACAATAATTTCCAAGTGAGAGTGTGCTAATAGAATTGTTTTTGACACTTTTTGGGGGAAAAACCAATTGAATTCAGTGAAATACAAGGGGTGCTGTGCAAAATTATACATAAATGTTTAGCTTTGCAGTATAACAATCTTCAAATTTTATACTTACTTACTGTAAGTTACCTATCTCATAGCTTAGTTCTATGGATCAAGAAGACTTGTTCTCAAGTAAATGAGTTCAAGATTGCACTTTGTTGGATCTACTAAATAATGCATAGGATTGGACTCTAGCTATAATTCATAGCATACCAATCTTCTCAGCTCTACAAATGCCTCTTTCATAATAATTCCCAGTAATTCCCATGGTATTTATTCTTGCCATCTTATTTAGTTTGAAAGTAAGCCCATGTAAACTTGGGACTTCTTTTCTGAGCAGTAAATATACATTGGAGACGGCTGTTGTTATATTTCACAGAGTTCTGTACTTAGTTTTGGGTTTTGATGATACAATGAGACTTCTTTCCATTGCATTACATTTAGGATCAGGGTATGGATTTTAAAAATAGGATATCCTTTTCTGACCTTAATTAAACTTAAACTTGATGAAAAGAGGGATTCTCTCTCTCTCTCTCTCTCTCTCTCTCTCTCTCTCTCTCTCTCTCTCTCTCTCTCTCTCTCTCTCTCTCTCTCTCTCTCTCTCTCTCTCTCTCTCTCTCTCTCTCTCTGTGTGTGTGTGTGTGTGTATAAAACAATTTCTTCAAAGTACTCCTTCCAGTCGGATTACAGCAATGAAAAAAGGTAGATGGAGGCAAAGCCTTTTAAATTCACTGTTGAAGTGCCATCCAAGCAATGCAATAGTATTTAAATTAGTGATGGGAAGGATAACAGGATAGCAATCATAGATAGTGGCAAAAAGCAATGGATATAAGCGTGCTTATCATTAAAAATATTTAAATATCAAAGATTCAAATAAGCATAATCATTCATATAACAGCTAACTACAATACAAAACAAAGTTAAAAGTTTAATTCTGTGTACCTAACCATATTTGCTTGGAAGGCAGTTTTAAATGGGACAGTCTTAAGATTTTATATATATTTTTACGAATGAGTGTGATTGTACTGGACCACTCTTCCCTTTGATGTTCTCAAAGGCAGTGACCACATTGGCTGCAGAAGATGGCAGAATTACAACTGTATGAACGTTGTCGTAGAGGAAGAAACTGCCTCTCACCATAGCTAATGTTTCTTCTGTAATAATAACCTTCGATCTCATTTTTTAAACCATTAAGTGGTCCTCCTTCCCATCTAGCCCACCCTTTCAAATCCTTTGTGTTTTCATTACTTTTGACTTTCTCTTGTTTTACGCAGGATTGCTTTGATGTACTTTCCTATTTTATAGTAAACGTGGATAGAAAGGTCAAGAGTTGCTTCCCTTCTGGTTTTGAAGGCTGCCCCTCCCATCTAATAACAAGAATAAGAGGGCTTAACCTTGTCACCCACTCATAAAACAGGAAGTGGCATCTTCATAAGGGCTGAATCTTGCAAGGAGTCACCCACAGTTCTGCTTCCAAGGAAGCCTTTTAGAAATCCAGGAGAGCTGCCCAGGGCTGCCAAATGAGCTGTCAATCATTGTTAACTTGGTGAGACAGGGAGAAAAATGACTGGAGTTTAAGCTCTGGAGCTTAGACTTATCTAAAGGCTTTGACTTCTTTGCACCGCAGAGGACAAATTATCTGTACATGGCTTCATTTTTGTCTGCAGTAGAGTCTGACTTAGCCAAGTCCTATCCAACAGCCTTCTGCTGAGTAAGCCTATTCCCTAATAATGGGTTAAGTGTCTGAAGCATCAAGATTTATTGTCAAGCTCTGCTGTGAAGCTTAGACATATTGGATCCAATAACGTAGATGGCTCAATTATGAGGGGAATGTGTAGTTCAATCCCATGTGTCTGCTGAAAAGTAAAAGAGTTACCCTGTGGTAAGATGGGTGGCCAATAAATTTTACAAATAAAAAAATAAAAACATTTTTTTTTTGACTGAAGTAAGGCTTATTCTCAGGGATGAGTGTGTAGGCCTGAAGCCATAGCCGACCATTGGAACTTGCTATAGGAATACAAGTAGTTCTCAGTTAATGATGCTAATTGTGACTGGAAATTCTGCTGTTAAGCAATGATGTCAGTCCCGATTGCTGTCATAAAGTGAGGAACGCATGGGTCATTAAGTGAGGACCTTAGATGACTCTCACTTCTGGCCACCTTTCTTGTGGACTTTGCTTGGCGGCAAAGAAGAAGATTGCAAATTGTAATGCTGTCATCATAGCTAAAAAGTATGAGGTCTGGTCATATCTACCATTCTTTCAGCACTGTTGTAGGTTTGAATGGTTGCTGACCAAGTGGTCCTTAAACGAGGACACTTGTAAGCACGTTTAAGACACCATGGCTGCTACTCTGTTTGGAAAATATATCTTCTCTCTCCTTGAGGAAAAACTCTGAGAACTGCTCACAATCCATAAAGTATAATTGGATTATGACAAATAAAGAGGTTTTAATAGTGTTGTATTAATATTATGCTATATTCAACTGCTCTATAGATATATATGATGAAAATGTGAGGTTTAATTCAGTGGGGGAAACCCATCCAGAGGTGGGTTCCTACCGGTTCGGACCAGTTCTATAGAACCGTTAGTAACGCGGTGGCCTGGATCGCTGGAACCGGCAGCAACCCAGGCCTGCCACGCCCCCGAGCTGGTTCTCTCGGCGGCGCCATAGGCGCCACCATCTTGTTTTTTGCTTCTGCATATGCACAGAAGCTTTTTTAAAGTACTGCGCATGTGCGCACGGGGCACGCGGGATGCCCGCGCGACGCGTCCCTGAGCGAACCGGCAGTACCTGAATCCGGAACCCACCCCTGAACCCATCCTATGTGTATCCACGCAATTTTGTTTCCATTTTGGATATTTTATAAAATAGCCTTTTCTGAATTTCAGTCTATGCCTACAATTGATGTTGCTAAATTTAACAGGCATGCCTGGCTAAGCAGAGATGTACTGATCTGAATAGAAGCCCCCAATGCATTCAGATGTGAGGCTAACGCTGCTGATTGGATGATTAAAACCCCATTGAAGTTGATAGGATTGAAGGGGTTTAACTGTGCATAGGACTGTAACCTCCATTTGTATTTTTTGGCACACCATTTTAGTACTCTTCCCCCCCCCCAGTGCTGTACCTGGAGGACTAGACAGATGCTAGCTGCTGTGCTCCATATGTATGCATTATGGTAGGCTGCTGACTTGTGCCCTGGAGTCATGTTCCCCCCTCCTTCATTACATTTGGATCAGGAAGAGCATTCAGACAAGTTTGATGTGTTGTAGCTGTTGCTTGCAAGATGCTGTTTGCCTGTAATTCCCCCCCCCCCCTTTTACAGTTCTGGCTATGGTTGATTCTTTTTCTGATCTGTTTTTTTAAAGTTAGATAATCTGAGGAAACCTTTTCTATAGTGTCAACTGCTACATATACAAAGAGCTGCATGCTACTTTATGAAATATTTTTGTGATGTTTAGACTCATGTTGTTTTGTTATATTACTGAGGCTTTCAGTAGGAGTCAGAAGCTGATTTCTTGAACCCCTTCAGGAATTCAGAGACTATACAGCCCTCCTTCTCTTTTGGTAGACTCCCAAGCTATAACATTCTTTAAATCTCCATATCTCCAAATAATTCTCCAAATCCACACAGAATTTTGAAGTGCTGTGCTATGTTCTAATCGTGCCATAACCTCTGTCAGTGAAATAAATACTGATAGCTTGTACCGAGAGTCTAACCACATTCTAAGCTATTGTTTGCTTTAAGTACGTTCTACGAAGTAAATAAGGATTCATACTGCAGGCTAAATTGAACTAAGCAAAACATATTATGAGGTTAGCACAATGTGTGAACCCAGTCATTACCACTTGTGATGGCAAATGAATATCCATGCCAGATGTTCAACAGCAGCTGGCTTAATGGCAGTATCTGTTCTCTGATGAGTCAACCAGGGTGGTGGAGGGATCTGTCTAACCCCACTTTGCCTTCAGCTGCCCTCTTTCTGAAAAAGGAAAAAAATGGACAAATAATCCTGCCCTGCTGTATTTTAAATATAGCCCGCTCATTGTCCAGCCTGGCAAATTTCTTCATAGCCTTTGGGGAAGAGGTGAGATAAGTCCACACATGACCTTAATTATCAGCAGGAAATAATGTGTGTGATAAATAATTACCTACATTAATTGCAGTTGTGAAATAGTTACATATACTGTGTTTTATCACAATGCTTTCTATAGGTCCTGTTCCCCCCCCCCGTCTCTTTCCATTTCCATTTTCACTTTCATAATTATCATATTCACTCTTATTCAGACATAAGACTACTCAAAGAAATAGATAAAAGGGTAATATAATCACAGTCACAAAACTATAGAGTTCTTACGAATGGAATCAAAGCCAAATGGGTGAAATACACTCAGATCATCTGTAAGGGACAGATGATCTGAGAAGTGAATGGGAAACACTCACAAAAGTTTCCTCGTTCATATATAGACTGATAACACAATTAATCATCCCAGGAAATGATTTTAAGAATCAGGTTATGAAATCATCTTGGGTAATCTTTTTCTTTTGTTTAACTCTCCCCGGATATAGTTGCCATCTGGTTTTAAGAGCAGATGACGTTTAAAATGGATTAGTTCAGTAGTGTCAACATAATCTTGCATTGCCTTTTAATTTATATATGAGGTATGGTATCAGTACAGGTAGTCTTCGATATACAACCATTTGTTTAGTGACCGTTCGAAGTTACAGCAACATTGAAAAAAAGTGACATGACCATTTTTCACACTTATGACCGTTGCAGCATCCCCATGGTCATGTGATCAAAATTCAGACGCTTGGCAACTGACATGTTATTTGTGACCGTTGCAATGTCCCAGGGTCATGTGAATAATCTTTTGTATGACCTTCTGACCAGCAAAGTCAATGGGGAAGCCAGATTCACTTCAGAACCGTGTTACTAAGTTAACAACTGCAGTGATTCATTTAACAACTGTGACAAGAAAGGTCATAACATGGGGCAAAATTCACTTAACAATGGTTTTGCTTAGCAATGGAAATTTGGGACTCAATTATGGCTGTAAGTTAAGGATTCCCTGCACCTAGTTTTGGGGGTATCTGCTTTGAGATGGATCTTTCTATCTCGTGCTGAATTGGCGGTTTAGGGTCCTCCCTCCAAGAGATGGGAAGGGGAATCTGAAGGAAGATCCTCTCAGTGGTTGCCCTATTTTTATGGAACAGCTTCTGCTCAGAAGCCTAGATGGGATTCTTCAGGGGTCTCCAAGCTTTGCTGGCTGAGGAACTCTGGGAGTTGAAGTCCACAAGTCTTAAAGTTGCCAAGGTTGGAGACCCCTGCTTTAGGAGGTCACTGAAGACAATTTTGTGGGGATTGAATTGCTCGCACATTGGATATATTTCATGGATGTGGATGTTGGTTTATTTTTCTTTAATTGGTTAGGGTTTAGGGTTAATTGGTTGCTTTATTTGGAACTGCATTTTAATGTGTAAATCTCTTACTCCTGATTAAATCTTATCTTTAAATGGTTTTATAGAATTTTATTGCAAAGTTATGGTTTATATTTGACTTACGTTGTTTCAGTAGGGAGATATATAAATGCTTGAATAAATATAGTGCCAAATAATGCTTATTGAAGATAGATTGGGTAGGTTTAAGACAGTAGATAAGGACATATTCAGTGCCTGGTATAAATCCAGCTGGTAAATTATGTTTAGTATTAAGACAAGCATTAGACCGGCACTAATCTATATTGGAGTTGTCTTATTGAGATACAAACTTAGCTTGCACAATGCTCTACTGCGAATTACTGCATCATCCAAACCAGACCATGATTCAGACTGTGGTTTAAAGTCTCCTTTTTGCCCCCTGCCTATAAACATGGATTTTGACTCGGTTTCTTTAATTACGGTCCAGCATGTCATCTGAGCCTAGACAAATGGCTAGCTTATTGTTAAGAAGCCACTATCCTTCAGGGAATAAGACAGTAGAGACCATAACATGGAGCTTCTCTTGGAGAGCACCTCTGCTACTCCCAAGATTTTTTTGCTGTGGACATGTAGCATAGTCCTTTCTAAAAATAAAAAAGTCTATAAAAGGATTGGTCTTCCCCTAGCTCTCAGGGGGCAATGTGTGTCTAATTTTTAAATGTGATTGGGATTCTACCTGTAGAAGGAAGGGATACACTGAGCTCTTATAGTTGTTTCAGATGTTGTCTTTGACATGCGCTATCTCCAAATCTCTCACTCCTGGTTAACAGTAGGACATCCTCCTGGATGTGCACAAGTTAGTCTGGATGTCTTCATGGAGGAAGTAATCATATGAATGGTTGGGGAGACATTTTGGGGACATAGGCAGATTGCAGACATAGCCTCTGCACTCTTTTTTATCATATTAAATAGTCTTTCCATGTAAAAATGGCTTGAATTATTCTTCAGATACAGTTACATTCATACCTAATCCATATCATATATACTGTAGTTTTATCATAAGGCACAATAATACATTATATTATTTGGGTATTGTGGTATTTATTCATTGTTAATTAGAGATTATGAGCACTATGAGGTTAATAATGTAAACCTTTAAAGATAAGGAAGAAAAAAGTTTATAACGAGATAACTTTATTTCCCATTTCTAAAATGGGGGAAGCCAAAATATAGATTTCAGTAGAGCCAAAACAGAGGGACAGCTTGGTGCAATGGTTAAGGCACCATGCTAGAAACTCGGAGACCATCAGTTCTATTCCTACCTTAGGCAGAAAGCCAGCTGGTTGACCTTGGGCCGGTCACTCTCCCTCAGCCTTAGGAAGCAAGCAGTGGCAAACCATATCCAAAAGTCTTGCTAAGCAAATTTGGTTACAAGCCCAGGCAGTCACCAGGAGTCCACACTGACTCAATGGTATACACATACAAACACACATGCATGCGTGCACACATGCACACACACACACACACACACACACACACGCACACACACACACACAGAGTAAATGGGAAACCATTGGGAAGGCAATGGAAGAAAGATTTGACATACACTGTAAGTATTTTCATGCCCTGTATGACTACCTTCTAAGCCAGGGGTGTCAAACTCGATTTCATTGAGGGCCACATCAGGGTTGTGTTTGACCTGAGGGGGAGGGCGGATGGGCATGGTGGGGTGGGGGTGACCAGGGTGAGTGTGGCAAGCTTGATGTCACTTGTGTCAGGGGGTGCCTGAAGTGGCCCAGGTGGGGCTGGGTGGATCCTCCTGCAGCCCTCTGCCAGAGAAAATGGAGCCCGGGAGGGCTGCATGCGGCCCTCCTGAGCTCGGTTTTCACTGGCAGAGGCACTGCGGGCCGATCCTTCACTATTTCCAGAACGGCCTCGCGGGCCAGATCTAAGCACCCCGCGGGCCGGATCCGGCCCCTGGGCCTTGAGTTTGACACCCTGTTCTAAGTGGTTTAGGTTCTGTAGAAGGTCTCCATTCATTGTGGGTTTGTAGAGATTAGAGCTGTGGACATGGAAGCCACCTGTGCTGATCTGCACTTGGAAGTAGTTGCAGTATGAAGCAGCTGCAAAAGATGAAAATGAAGATAGCAGAAACAGAATTAATAGAGAGTGAGGAGCCTACTGAACACAGATTTAGATCTGCTTTAAAAACCCTTTTAATTGGAATGGATGAAAGATCCAAATTCCCTTTTTGACTGTGGCTATAGAAGCTTCTGCTTCTTTATGAAACGCACTGGGTCCTTTTCATCAAGCTATAAGCTTTTCTTTCTCCGTTCCTAAAATAACACAGCAATATTTGGTGGGGTAAATAAAACCAGCAATGCCAGCAATATTTTTTGGGGGTAAATATAACATTGGAAGGAAAATGCAGCGCTTTTGAGAGGTTCCAACTACCCTCCAGTGGTTGCTTTATATGTTGCTTTGGGAAAGCTATGAATCTTGAAAAACACAGGGGAGGTTTTCAAAGGGGCTCTGCCCGTTCAGTCAATTGCAGATTGTTCCCCGAAATGCTCGCAAACAGCCACTTCTGAGCCCCCCGGGAATGGATTTATCTGAGAACTAGAATGGACGTGATCAATGTTCATTTTTAAATAAGTATGTGTATATTTTCTGCCTGTTTTTGCTCATCTTGCAGTATGAAAAGCAGAATAGTTCCCTTGAGAAAGGTAGTTTAATGCTAGAAATATAGACTAAGGGAATAATTTCAAAATAGCATTTTTTTAAAAAAAAAAACCCTAAGTAAATGATTTAGTTATATGACTGCAAATCATTAAAAGGAAAAAAAAAAGCATATGAGGATAAACACCCATACGATCGTACTCATTCATTTTAGGCCAAGGTGAAACAGGAAAGATGTGTTCTAATTTTGTAAATGCAGCTCTCAGGTTCACCCTTTTTAAATATCTGATCCCAGATGCATTATTTGTATAATGGATTATACATATAGGGCTGGATTCAAAGGCAAAATGGTTCTTTGGAGCACACCTGGGCAGGCCTGCCGCATCTGTTTGCAACATTTAAGCCAAACTCACTTTTTTGGAGATCACAGTGCAGCAGCTGAGGGCGGCCACTTGAACCTGGGAAATGGTCCAGAGACTTCCAGGAGACGCTGATTGCTGTCCCACCTGGTGCCCAGCACACTGTTTTGCCCTTGAATCTAAATTACTGCCCCAACCTTATATAGTCCTCAACTTACGAAAGGTCGCTAAGGAACCATTCAGAGTTCTGATGGACCTATCTGGGGGTACTTATAATGTAGATTTGAAGTTGTCATGGTTGCTTCCCCACAGTCACGTGACTGCACTTCAGGTGCTCCACAATCCGTCTGACGTTTGCAGCCCCCTGCATTTTATGAAGATTTTGCAAAACAAATGGCATTTACTTCTAGTTTTCGGCAAAACCGCGCCCATAGTGAACTGTTGGTTCGTTTAACGATTGTGGAGTTCAGTTAAGGACCACAGATTTGCTTAATGGCTGCTGCAAAAGTCGTAAAAATCTTATGACCATCATGAGTTACGCCTATGATGGTAGGCAAGCTCATTACGGTCGTAATTCAAGGATTACTTGTACGCTACAGTCCTTGTGGCAGGTATTTTCACTTTTATTTGCCATTCTAGTTAGTTGCAGGGAAAGCTTTTAACACTTGCCCTATTGTTTTTATTCTGCAAATTATCTACAGCATGGTTGTCCAACCTTTTGGCTTTCCTGGGCCATATTGAGCAAAGAGGAATTGTCTTGGGCCACATATAAAATACAACATAGTTTTATAATATACAATCTCATAATAACGTTAAAAGTTTACAATCTTGTGGGACCACATAACTAGCTGTCCAGGGCTGTATTTGGACATGCCTGATCTATATCACGTTTTGTTCCCAAATAAAGTTTCCAATGTGGTTAATATCCTTAAAATATAGCATCCAATTTTCACATGGTTCTCTTATCTTAGTATGTGCTATAAATGGCATGCATATGCAGTTTGAGTTTTTTTTCTTAATTCCAAACTGAGGAATTCATCATTATTAACAATTGTGTGGAAGGCATGCAAAGGGCAAGGAGGAGCAACTAAAATGAAAAGGTACATGAGACATATTGCAGGTGATATGGCAGCCTGTCATATTCCTGTTAAAGCGATGCGGTAGCATGTATCATATTGCTTTTTAAAGAAACCAGGTCTGTGGCATAATCGATGCTGGGGAATCTCTTTTACTGCAAAGGTAGAGGTTACATAGAAGCAAATCTGAGATGCAATGTGTAATAAAGCTTATTTGGCCTAAATTTCGGGTCCTTGCCATTTAGAGTTTCATTTCTGCAAATAAATATTGGAGACTAAATGTATTTCCCCAAAGGGTGCTACATGTTCGATTGTTAAGATTTCTTTTTTGCCTCAGTGTATACCACATGTTGAGATCATAGCTTTAAACAGAAACTGATCCAGGAAAGCTCTTAGACCAAAGTTTGTTTTTTGTAATCTGGAAGAGAATGGGCCAAGAATGGAACACAGCATTAAAATATATATATTGATTTTTTTTTGCCTCTTGGGATGCTTGTTGGTCCCTGCTAATGACCTGTTAGGAAACTTTGGGAAAAAAAATCCATGGGGTGTTTTATATATGGATATATGTGTAAGATATATGTATATAGTATAGGAATAGCAATAGCACTTGTATACCTCTTACATACCCTTAAATCAAACGGGTTCTCATTTTACTGACCTCGGAAGGATGGAAGGCTGAGTCAATCTCGAGACCCATCAGAATCAAACTCCAGACTGTAGGCAGAGTTAGCCTGCAATACTACATTCTAACCACTGTGCCACTATGGCTCCTAAGATATATCTGTATGTGTGTACATACAGGACCCACACATATAACCGAACATAAAAAAAACAGATGTTTTCTGATGTCTCTCCTTCCTTTGTTTTGGGGACTTTTTGACAATACCTACTAGCTAATATTGTATATCTAAGCAGCACTGGGATTGGCTTACTTTGGATGGGAGGTCCTATGAAACTCCAAGGCTGTAAACTAGACTGGAAACAAATATTGGGAGAAAAATGTAAGTAGTAGTTTGTTTAATGACCATTTTGAGTTATGACGGACTCAGAAAGGGTGATCATGGGGGGGACGCAACATTTCACAATGGCTTAGTCTGTAAAGCCCTAAAATGTTGTGCCCCTGCCGGTCACATGACTGCATTTTGGGCGCTTGCCAACTGACTCGCATTTGTGACTGGTTGTGGTGTCCCATAGTGATGTGACTGTGATTTGTGTCTTTTTTGCCAGTTTCAGGTGTTTTTCCCAGTTTCTGGCAAAAAAAAGCACCCATCTGGGAGAATGAATTTGAACTTATGAATGCATGATTCACTTAACAAGCACAATAAAAGGGTTTTAAGATTGGATCTGGTCATGAGGGTGTCTCAACCTATGACCGTCACAACTTACGACCAAGATTCTATTCCCAATTGTAGGTTGTAGGTTGAGCACTAGCTATGGAGCATTATTTGTGTATTGTTGGCTAAAAGCTACATGGGCATGCCTAGAGTCACTAAAACATTTTACTCTGAGATGCATTTAACTTTAGACTGTGTAAATCCAAAACTCAATTATGTGCAAATTGTTATTTCTGTTATTGTGTGGAAGATCTCAGGAAAAGATAGATCTGCATAGTTGCAGGGTTTCACTTGAAATGCTTAATTTTTCTTCTTCTTTGAAGAAGCTATCCAAGTTTCGCTGCTCCATTATTGTTCCACATAGTTTGTATGTATTTATGTCAAGGCCAATTGTTTTATTATGCCCTACCATTTTATTATCTTTCTTTTTGGATGCTAAAATACAAAGTGGCACTGACATTTAAGAAACTAGAGTGACTGACTTTATTAACAATCTTAGCCCCCGTACAGACAAGATCCTTCAGAAGCCAAAAATACAAGGGCAACAGAAGATCCCAAAAGCAACATAAATAATCTGTACAGGAATAAAAAAATGCAGACATTTTTAATAAAACCCAACCATGTTGCACAACATGGGGTCTAATTAGGGCTCAAGAATTACAGTTTAGTAGGATTTCTCACATATCCTGTACAGCTTGTGAATCATCCAGGAAAGAGAGAAAATGGGTAAAATTCAATCTTTTCCTCCATCTTGTTGGTCAGAAACGCAAAACAATTCTTGGTCCAGGATAACCCTCTGCTGTTTTTTTGCTTTCTGGATATGAAAGTATTGGCGGTAACATGGAACATTGTGCATAGTTCACTGGTTCATGGCTCGACTGTTCCACTTGCTGCCTACATTTGGGGGGGGGTTATGCTCTTTTAGCTCTTGTGCTTGTGCTGAAGTCTGGTTTAAAGAAGTATAAGTAGGTAAAAAGTAGCCTTTGCTGGCCAGGAGATGGATGGATGTCTATATGTTATATCTGTCCCCCTTGTCACAGGTTCTTTTAAGTACACCCAATTCAGTGGGCTCAAAACACAAAAGACCCAACACAACACAGGTCTCTAGACAACACACACACACACACAAGCTTCATAGGCTATTGCTCATTACTCGGCACTACTCCATTCTTCCTCATTGCTATTCTACCACTACAGGTAGTCCTTGACTTACAACCATTTACGATCAAAGTTACAACAGCACTGAAAAAAGTGACTTACGACTGGTTTTCACACTTACAACCGTTGAAGCCTTCCCCTGATCATGTGATCAGAATTTGGGCACTTGGTAACTGGCATGTATTTATGCCAGTTGCACTGTTCTGGGATCATGTCATCACCATTCGTAATCTTCCCAGCTGGCTTCCAACAAACAAAGTCAATGGGAAGGCCAGATTCACTTAATAACCACATGATTCACTTAGTGATTCACTTAACAACCATGGCAAAACTATCATAAAATGGGGGTACAACTCATTTAACTGTCTTGCTTAGCAACATAAATTTTCAGCTCTATTGTGATCATAAGTCAAGGACTACCTGTACTCCTTGGGAGAACTGCTAGATAATTTTCCCCCTTTCTACAGTAGATGCTTTAAACTGCTTCAGGCTGTTTTGCAAACACACACCTTCTTCACTACACACCTGTATCTTCTCAGCCCAGCTTTTATAGTCAGGATTGCCCTGCTTGCTGGGGAGAGGGCTTAAAGAGACAGGAGTGGATTAACAGGGCACTAAGGACAATCAGATTGCACCCCTTCTAAGGTGGCATACAGAGCATCCTGGCCTTTTGCTCTTTGTATGCTTTTTGAGCATGATTTTCTGCAAGTTAATATTAAACTATAGCTACATATTAGTAATCAAACAATTCATGCCTGTTCTGTAACACAAATAGAGGATTCTAATGGGGGAAAAAAATCTGACAGGTGGTATTGGGAACAGCTTAAGAAGGTGAATTGGGACTCGGGAAGGTTGGAGTTCATTTTCAGAATGGAAACTGACCGGGTTAGGATGGTCTTGCAGCCAACTGTCCAGAGTTGAGATGGTGGAGAGAAAAATGAGGACATAACCTTGTGCAAACTTTGGCTTCTCAGAGGAAAAGCAAAATGTAACTGTAACAATAACAAAACAAAGCATGCTCTTTAAATCTGCTTTTCCTGAGTTCATCAACCATAACATGTTGAAGAGATTGTTTCAGAAGAATCGGCTCTTGGCTTCATTTCTTAGTGTCTCTGATATAATTTCATGTGGGATTGCACCAGGAGAAATGCTACTCTGCAATGCTCTATCACAAACTCGCGTCGTCATGGAGTTGTCACGTGACATATCGTGACTTTCCCCCCCTTCGCTAAACCGGGCATGGGTGTGGCCAGCGCGTGACGCATCTGGGCCACGGGCCGTGAGTTTGACACCCCTGCTCTATCATTTCTCAGTCTTATTCTGGTTTACTCAATGTCAGTGTAGCCTCCTCTTGTTTTTCTTGTACTGTAGATTAATGATATTTTATAGGAAGAAGAAGTTCAGTGAAGCTACTGCAGATATTTTAGTTGGAGTCAAACATTGGGTTATCAATAATGTGGATAATGTGTATCAAGAATGTGAGCTTGACCTATAAGACTCATTATTAGTTTTGAAAGATTGGATCCTTAGTTTGCTAGTCTGGCAAAAAATAAAAGAGTAGGCTAATAGTTATTTTCTTGCTTGATCCTTGAAATCAGTTTAGTGGTAGGCTTTCTTGTGCAGCCGAGTTTCATGGTTAGAGCAACTTTAATCAAAGGTCTTTTGTGGAACCTACTACACAGTATCTGGTCTAAATGGCGTCAAAGGCAGCCTTTTCCAATCGTCCCCGTTTTAGATGTGTTGAATTGGAACTCCTGGCAATCACAACTTGTGTGGAGAGGAGTTACAGCCATAAAACGTCCGGGTGGTGCCAACTTGGCGGAGGAGATTGATCGAATAGATTCCAAAGTTATATTATTTATGATTTTTGAACCAACTGCTGTAGTCATTGTTAGAAAGGGAGAGTACAAAAACATCTTTACTTGAAAGGTTCTACTGAGGAATACTTTGAAATAAAAGCGCTTTTTCTGTTCTTTCCAACCAATAAATGATTATTGGTGGTAGTCCTGTCTTCTGGAAGATGTTGGCTCCACTGGTCTGACCAGGGGACTCTTCAGTGGCTTCCACCCTTATTAAATTCTCCACTTGGGATTGTGCTATTTTATTGTTTACCTTTGGTTAAAGAGGAGTCCCCAGGGATGTAATTAACACATACAAGTTTAATACAAAACATATCCTTCTTAAAACAACTAGACACACACACCCTGGAAAGAAAGAAAGAAAGAAAGAAAGAAAGAAAGAAAGAAAGAAAGAAAGAAAGAAAGAAAGAAAGAAAGAAAGAAAGAAAGAAAGAAAGAAAGAAAAGTAGCCAAGTGAATAAAATGACAAATACTTCTTTAAATTCAGTGTTGCAATCTTGTGTACTTGAGAGCAACCCAGCTTTGATTTTGTGTTACACATGGGTAGAACTGCACCATATTTCTAAGCTGCATTTGAGTCTTTTCTACCATATTTCATTCCATATGGTTTTCATTCGAGTGAGAATGCATAGGATTATTGGAAGTTTAGAAGTGTAATAATAGCAGAGCTAGATTTCTCATCATTCCTTCAATTTTCTCTGTTTTGTAATTTCAGCGAGGAAATATTTTCATCCTGAAATTGTATTTCCAATAAAGCATTAAAGATCTTATCCTGGAGAAGAGACACTGGTGATTGCCTCCACTTTAAACCCAGAAATTGTGTTAAGTATTTGATTATTTTGGAATGGCTTCTACCCTAGGTAAACACTCTAATTGCAGCTGCTGGCCTGTATTTATGATCAGCTAGGTAGGTTGTGCTCTCTTGACAATTGCTATGCCAATTGTTCACCTGTGAATAATAAGCAATCCCAAGTCATTCTGCCCTATCAAATGTAATTGATGGGTGGAAACTCTTCGGATGTTCTGATTAGGTATATAATTAATACATGAGGAAGGAAAAAGATGATGATTATGGTAGATCCTTTATCCCTGTTCTTCTGGTTTTAGGTGTCTTACCCTAATAATCTTTCATATCTAGTTCCGCTCTATGCACACACAATATGAAACCCCTTTCTTGGGATCTGTACATATAGAACACGAAATAAAATAATTTCCCTTGGAGACCACTGAAGATACAATTGTTATGGCTTGCATCTGGTCTCATCACAATGTCATAACTGAAGAAGACACTTTAGATATCCTTGAGTGTCTGTTATTTTCCTTAGATAATCTTCACTTTCTTGGGATTTGAGTTGTTGACAGACTGTTTGAAATTATGTTTATATTCCCTTGATCCATGACAATTACTTTCTCATCTAACTTTGACAGTGAGGGATTTGCTTTGTCCATATTCGGTGGTTGAAAAGATGAAACCTAACCCCTTATTTTGGTTTTCTACTGAATGCATTGTCCTCTGTGCTCCCTGTTTGTATACAATGCTTATAATCTCATCTTTTCTTTCAAATAAGATGGCAAAACACCCTTTGCCCTTGCCTGACTGTGTTCTTCCGCTTGCAGAACTGATTTGATTCTTCAGTATTAAGTTGACAGTGATAGTTAACACGGCATAGCTGGTAATACCAGGTTGGAGAAGGCTGACAATATTGCCATGCATATAAATTGGCAAGGGATGCATTAGCTGTTTTGTGTGTTGCTTTGGGACAGCAAAGAATTGTGTTCATCCTTCAATCGTTTTAGTAAATGGAAGCCTATGCTAGCTAGAGATTGGTTTAATTTTCAGAAGCTTATATTATAGCCATCATAACTTTCTCCAGACCAAAGACTTCCATGATCAGATTCATACATAAAATCATGAGTTGAGCTGTCAGGTTGCTGTGAATCATAGCAGTTTTACCAAAGAATATGTTAAATTTTTTAAAAATACCTTTTTATTATATCACAGCTGGCTTGATCAAGAAATGTTGATGACCTGAAATCTCCCTACTCCTTCACCTATTGTACTTTGCATGAAGACAATTCATTGGAGTTGTTAGAGAACAGAAATTTTTTTATCTTCTCACTGATCATTTAATTCTTTCACTTATATATATATATATATATATTAAAAAATCAGGCTTTGGAATAATTTTAATTGACAGTAGTATACATGCATATTTTGTTCCTCTCTTATTTGGAATGCTCTTTTTAAAATTCAGAGGAAAGTTTGATTACTCGGTAATTTTTCCAACATGATCCGGAAACGATTGAAAAGAAGTTAACACCGTTAGTTTGTATATAAAGTTTCCAGAACTGGATTGAAACATGCCTCACAAACTTCATTAGATATCATTTGGGAATATTTATTGGGATAAAAAAAAATGAGAAAAAGGCTAGAGCAGGGGTGTCAAACTGGATTTCTTCGAGGGCCGGATCAGCATTGTAGTTCTCCTCCGCAGGCCGGTGGGGGGATGGGGAGCGGGGGGAAGACAGGACGGATGCCCCCTGCAGGACCCTGCCAGCCAAAACAGGATGCGGGCCTCTTGAGGCACTTTACCAGCCAAAATGGGGTGCGGGAGGGGCGCTTGTGGCCCGTTTTGGCCGGCAGAGGCACCGTGGGCCAGTCCTTTGATATTTCCAGGCTGGCCCCACGGGCTGGATTTAAGCACCCCACGGGCCACATCCGGCCCCCAGCCTTGAGTTTACACCCTTGGGCTAGATCATTTTGGAAATCAAAATATAGGTTTAAATAAACATATAAAGAAGGTTTATAGGATGGCTGTTACAAGGCAACTTTTTAATTAAAAGGATGTAATTTAATTGTAGTGCACTTTCCAAGGCATGGCAATACTCATTAGAGTTGCGTTACCCAGTTGAGGTTTCCCTTGGAGGACATAGCTCTTGAGAACTGTAGTGTTTTTGTAATATCCTTCTGTTTAGAGCTATTTAAAAGAAAACATAAGCATGTAACTCTATATAACAGCAGATGTTCCCGCATGGAATCCAGAGACACAAGATCACTTTACCCCAACCCTTCACCTTAATTGTACAAAGCAGATTCACTTTCCTTAAGGTCTGATTGCTGTCTCATTCAGATACTAGGAAAATATTGTTCACTGTGTCAGAACTATTTTCTTCCATCAGGAAATCATTATGCAATTTTGCCGAATGAAAGAATAGTTGATCAGGAGCTGTAATGTAGCCTTTCGTCAATGTGGCATCTCCAGATGTTGCCGGTATACAAGGAGTTATCATAGCTATTATGAGCTATTTATTTTAAAGGATATTGTTGTTCTTGTTTTAAATTAAGATCCAAGGAATGTTAAAATTATATGCACCGTTAGTACAATTTCAGTTGCTTTTAGATGGAGGTGATTCTTAATGATCCTTTAATGCTGTCTGAAATTAAAAGTCTTTCATAAATCTTTAAAATTACCATTGAAGTTGCATTTTTAAATGAGCTTTTTAATATTTGTATTTATTGTTTTTAAAGATTGATGGTTTTATTTAAGATGGTTGAGGTTTTTTTGGATTTTTTTTTTTGGTGAATTGCTGTTCCAGGAGACAAAGCAGCATAGAAATGTATTACTAAATAATAACAATTGAGAAACCCTTTGCATATTTTCTATGAGAAGAGTTGACTTTAAAAGACAAGAATTTTGTGCTCTTAATTAAAAACATAACTTTAAAAAAATGTTATAATTGAAATGTGGAATTTGGAAAGTTTTGGTGTGGAACTTGAAGCACTGGGATCTTGGATCATTTTGGATGTTTATTGGATTACTATTGTTACCTATAGATCACCTGTCATCTTTATTTAATCATTTTTGAATTATCATTCTGATCCCATAAATGTTGTAATGCAACCTAAATTCCCTTTTGGAAAACTGATTTTACTGAGTATTTCTGGTACTTTTTAATGTTGGGCTTGTAATTTCTGGAGTCAATCTGGTTCTGAACAAGTGTTAAGAGTTGTGGAGTATAAATCTGTTAGCTGATGACAGACAATACCACCAGAGTGCTCATTAAATGGCTTTTTACACTAAGTTTTGCTATTTTGGTGGACCTCTCTCCAGATTTCTTCCAAAAACCATGAGTGTGAAAAGCAAGTCGCTGCTTATTATAAAAGTATTTTCTTTTTGGCTAATGTGACCTAGAGTTGCTGCAATTTTAGAAACATCTGCTTGTTTATGGAGACACCTGCTCAGTGCTGAAACTTCAAACACAACTTAATCTTCAGATTCTGTGACCTTTTATTCCAGAGTTCCAGTCAAGATTGTCATTTATTGTTAAGTTGGTTCAGACAGGTTATAAATCATTATTTTCTCCACCAGCTAGGTTCCTTAACATTCATTAAGTTTGACTTGATATTTTTTTTCTGGACTGGTCACAGCAGAGTGCCTAGTGTCTGATCCAGTTGTGCCTTTCTGTGATTTTTTAAAAATCTTATTTACCCCCCACTCTCCATTCCTCCCATGTTTTCCATGTAAGTTGTGTTAAATGTCATAGAAAGGAAGGACAGGCATGATCAATGTCAGTTGCATTTAATGGTCCCGAGATGTGGGGGTCTTAGACCTTTACCTGTCGGTTTATCTAGTGATGGCACTGAGCAAAATTGTCTATTTAACCTTCTGACTTCTGTTACTAGAGAAAAATAATGGGCACTCTGTCCCAGCCCCATCTGGACACTAATGCTACTCTTTCTCTGTGTGACTATTAAAGGAACTGGAGAGGACGAAGTCTCTGACATCTTCATCTACTTCAAATGCACGAAATATTGAGTGAATACACAGGGGTAAGGAATGCTTATGAGTATCTTAGAGGTAGGAGGCATAATATGGATTTCATATGTAGTGAAGTTTTCGGCTGATAGACTGAATCCACAAATTTTTGATTTGTTTCAGACTTGTATTTACACTGAATGTTATTGTTACTGCAGTGAGAATATGTGCTTTTGCAATGTTTGCTGTAGTGTATTCTATATATGAATATACGTGCCTATCTCTAGCTCTCTGTGATCTCTTTCGCACTTTTCTTTAGCACTTGCCGAATAGACTTATTAGGTATTTCAAAAATTCAATAAAAAAAGAAAAGAAATAAAATGCAAATTGTTTTGTTCTTTTTGCTGAAAGGGAATAATAGAATCATAGGTACCTCTTCATGACCAACCTTCTGCCAAAGGCAGGAATCCATATACCATACTAGATAGATGTCTGGCAAGTCTTTTCTCAAAACATCTAGCGATGGAGCACCGACAACTTCAGGAAGCAGGTTTTTCCACTGCCTAACAGCTTGCACAGCCAGGAAATTACTTTTTATTTTGAGTTTGGATCTCTCTCTCTCTGTATAGGTTCTACCCATTTGTATTTGTCTGACCCTTGGATGCTGTGAAGAACACATCCATACCTTCTGCTGGGATAACCCTTTATGTATTCAAAAACGGATATCATGTTCTCTCCATGGTACCTCTTAGTCTTCTCTTCTTTAGGCTAAACATACCAGGTTTTCTGTAATAGCTTTTTACAGGGTTAACCCCCAGCTTCTTACTATCAATGTTGTTCTTCCGTTGCACTCTTTCTCAGTCTTCAGCATTCTTTATGCATTGTGTTAACCAGAATTGGAAACAGTATTCCAGATGCAATATGACCAGGAACTATCGCTTCCTGTGATCTTAACACTGTATCTCTATTGGTACAACCCAAAACTGCATTGGCTCTTTGTCAACTTGGACACGTTGCTGGCTTGTGCTTAATCTGTGGTCTACTAATCTAGATCTACTACCTAAATTCTTTTCACAAGTATTACTGTTAAACCAGGTGCCATCTACAGTACCTTGTATCTATCCATGTGTTTTTTTTCCCCTCCCTTAGCTCAGAACCATATATTGATCAACATTTTGTTGGATAGAGCCCAATGTTCAAGCCTATCAAGATGTTTCTATATTTTGAACAGTTGGAATATTTATAATCCTGAAGTGCAAGGAAGAGATTGAACGTATATATCTTACGATTGACATCACTTGAACATTGTACCATTGACCAGAGAATTGTTGTCATGCTACTGTTGATGAATAGAATGCTCATGGTTTACTCTACTAGGATAATAACAGCTTAATTTAAATATTACAAGCAATATTATAATTTAAATATTGCAAGACTAAGAATGATTTTATACTGTAGAAGAATAAGTTTAGATATGCCCTACTCATGGCTCTTTCTTTCTTTCTTTCTTTCTTTCTTTCTTTCTTTCTTTCTTTCTTTCTTTCTTTCTTTCTTTCTTTCTTTCTTTCTCTCTCTCTCTCTCTCTCTCTCTCTCTCTCTCTCTCTTTCTTTCTTTCTTTCTTTCTTTCTGCATTTTTGCTATGCCTGCAGAATGTATTTTGGGAACAGTAATGGAAGCATGCCTCATTTTTGCAAAATGGCCCAGGGGAATATTTCTGCATTTTGGGGAAACAAAATTATAGAATCTTTCTGTGTACTCCCTTTTGGTAGCAGTGGCTGATTATGATTTTCCCCAGAGTGCTCCAGAGCAACATATGTGGAATATATAAAGAAAATTAAATTGTGATCGAAAGCTCTTAAAAAAAAAAACCCTTTGCAATCATAACGGGTGGGGAATCTCTTTGGTTATCTAATATTTCCTTCGATCGGAAATAGTCTCAGGTTCAGATTCTGGTATGGCCCAGTTATCTGAAATCTCAGAGTACCCATTGGTCAGGTGATAGAGAATCTGAGTTGATGTAGTGATAATCCTCATTTAATGTTCAAAATATGGGACCAAGCAGGCTTCTAGAACAAAATGGTCATTGCTTGCACAAACAGCTCTTCACATTCGTCCAGAAAGTCATAAGGATGAAACTGCCCTATTTTGATTTAAAAAGAACATTAGTAAGTTCACATTTTTAAAGATATGCATGTAAGAAAATGTATAAAGGATAAAGGGATATATGGAACTTTTTCCAGTCACAACATGTGTTTAGAACATGTAAAATATTCAATGCACAATTGTGTTTCCAATTTATCGATACTTCTAATATATTTATTTAAAAAAACCCTTAAAAGAGCTAACCTCCTATTGATTAACAGCAAATTTCTAATTTAAACCGAGTTTGAAACTAAATGTATTTTAAATGATTAAAAAAGCTACTTGCTTGAAGTAGACTGCTCTGAGAGGGTACTTGTTACCAACCGAGATTCACCCCGTCGTTTTGCGTCCTTTTTGATCTCTAGTTAATTGTGAAGAAATGGCTTGTGCTTGAATCATATCTTTTCAATTATAACTCCCATTTAGAAAGAAATGAAAGACTTGGGTGGTGTTTAAGATAATATTTTTTCTATAATTTCTATTTCCCAGTAGTATTTCGGAGGAGTTTCAGTACAAATAATATAAAATCACTATCAACGGTAATACAAGACATCAGTGAAAATGTTTATCATTCTCCTTTCCATTATCCAAGCTTTCTCATCTTTTAGTTGGTTTATGCTGCTGTTGAATGCTTTAACAAAAAGGGAGTTGGAAAATCAGACCTAATAACCTTTTATTTCTTTCCTTGCACTCAGTCGGGTTGTATCTTTCGAAGTAATTTTGCGAATTAAATGTCCTATAAAAATTAAATGACTATAAAAATGTATTTTAAAAAAATCCTCTGCCCTTTTCCTTTACAGGAAATTCATGTTTTATGAGCCAGTCTTTTAAAGATTTTACAGATAATTCTTTTTTTTTTTACATTTTTGTTAAAAATGAAAACGTGAATGTTTTACAAGCATTTTTGCTTGTAATATTCCTTAGGCAACTGAGGTCCTCCTCTCTTTCAACTTTAAATCAAAATGTGCAAAGAAGAGTCAAGCATTGAAGTAGCAGTGACTTTTGGAGAAGATTAACTGAACAAAAGAACTGTGGTGGATGACCAAGAGAGATGATGTTACATTGGACTGATGTGGAATGTCCCTAAATCACTTCTGAGCGTGTATAATAAATCTTGAGTGTCTTCCTAATTGTGTAGTGCTACTCTCCAAAGTACTCATTATTGGCCACAGTGCAAAATTGCCATTGGTTGGATGGACCTTTTGTGTGGCTCAGTGTGATAGTTAGAGCCTCCATTTATTAAGTGGCATAACAAGGACCTTTGATTGACAGGAAGTAATGATATCAATGCTCTTAAACAGCATTTTCGCTTCCACTTATTTGTTTGCTGTGAAGACCGGGAAACAAAAGAACAGCTCTTCTTTGTTCCAAGAAGGCGGTGTTACACCCTGGAGAATAATGTGGTCTGGTGCAAATCTGGAGTCTGTTTATCACAGAGCTGGGCAGTGTTTGAGAAATAGAGGCAGTAGTTCAACCTCTCAATCTCTAGAGGGAGCCGGGATGCTGTCTCATGGTGTGACATCATCGGTAGGAATTGGAGTTGAGTGTTTGGGGACCTATTTATCATATGAACTTGGGTAATGATGGAAGTAAAACCAGGAAGCATCTAGAGAAAAATAATTCTCCTTTCCATTATTTACATCTGAAATTGCTGATTTTGTTTGCAAGTTTTGGGCTGTTTGAGGGAAACTTATTTTAAAGGCAAAGAGGGGAATAAATTGTTTCTGTTTTCAGGTTCAGAATACAGAAGGGATCACCTGGTGTCCTACTTTTCATTTTCATTCTGCTATTGTTATATACCAAAAAGGATTGAATCTGGAATAAACAAGGGCCTACTCCCTTTGGGACTGACCATCCTAATGTATTGTTTCCAGGGGGTCTGCAATGTACATCCTAACAGTATTGTTTCCAGTGGGTCTGCAACGTTCTTGTCTTTTGATATATAAATATACTGTACATAAAGTAGGTTATGGATATTAACTCCAATACCCTTCTATTTTTATCCTGTTGTTTGTGTGTCTCTCTCTCTTTTTCTCTGGCTTGCCTTTTGTTCTATTTTTTATCATTTAATCGTTTTTTCTTGTTTGCTGATATCTAGCCAGGGAAGTCTGGAAGATATGGTTAAAAACAACTGTGCAATTGATTGTTAAATGCCGACCACCGGCACCCCTGTTGCTAGTTCTGTTGAGTGGCACACCTGCTTGTTGTGATCTGGAGATTGAGTTTGCCTGAAAGTGTGTGAGTACAGATGAAACCAGAAATTATACACAATATTTTTTCCAATAATACTGTGTTTCCCCTATAATAAGACATGTCCTGATAATAAGCCCAACAGGGCTTTTCAGGGCATGCGTTGAAATAAGCCCCTCCCCAAAATAAGCCCCCTTCCCCAACTACGTACACGCATCCCCTGCCCCATCTGCCACCCCCACTCGCACTCGTGAGAAGTTTTTCTTTACATTTCAAGGAGTTTCCCTGCAAAGACCAGCCAAGAAAGAGAAGCGGTGAAGCTGCTAGACGCTGGTAAGATGTTCGGGCACAATTTGGGGGTGGCAGGTGAGGCGGGATGGGGAGGGGCGGGCCGCGAGACGCGCATCTTACCAGCGTCTGGCTTCTCTCCGCCACTACTCTCTCTCGGCCGGTCTTTGCAGGGAAACTCCAATGTAAAGAAAAACTTCTGAATGAGCTGCCGCCGCCCGGGAAAATAACGTGAGTAATGGGCTCTCTCACAGCGCCTCTTCTCTCTCTTCTTCTCCCGGGTGGCAGCTGTGTGTCCAGAGATCGGCAGGCCAGATTCGGTGAGCCAGACACACCGCTGCCACTCAGGAGAAGAAGAGAGAGAGGAGGTGCTGCGAGAGAGCCCATTTCTCATGTTGTTCTCTTCCCGGGCGGCGGCGGCGGCGCATTCAGCTCCCCAAATCTGGCCTACCGATTTCGGCCGGCGAGAGGGAGTGCCAGGTGGGCAGGTGTGGGGCAGCGGAGAAACGAGATGCAAGAAATCTTTCTCTCTTCCAAACTCTGCCAGAAATGAGTCTTGCTGCTGCTTGGGGGAGAGAAAGAAAGACTTCTGCTGCTTTCCTTGTGCGCAACCAAAAGCAGAAGCAACAGAAGTCTTTCTTTCTTTCTCTCCCCCAAACTCCGGCTCTGTGGCTTCCAAACCCCAGCCAGGGTAGTGGCCGCTCTGTGAGTGTGCTTCCCACTCTATGGTGACGGCTGGAGCTGGAACTGGAACTAAACAGACCGGCCGAGAGACGCCACGGAGCTGCCAGACTCCAGTAAAACGCGCGTCTCATGGACTGCCCCACCTCCTGCACCCCGAAAATAATAAGCCCCCCCCCCGATAATAAGGCCAAGGCCATATTTCGGGGTTAAAAAAAATATAAGCCCCTGTCTTATTTTCGGGGAAACACGGTACTAACATGTGTGCATGTAGGGATGCCCTGTAAAATGATTAAAGCTGCAAGTTGGCAACCAATAAAAGCCGTATCTTTTATCTGTGGTATTTCTATTCCTGAGAAAACTTTCATTTTCTCTCTTGAAACTAGAAAAAAAGAACTGATTATGAAAATGAATGTTAATTTTAATTTCTCTAGCTACTTCTGGAGAATTGAAATGTGTACCAGAAATCCTGTTGTTGTTGTTTTTTAAAGAGCAGAGAGATTGTGTAGCTCGGTTTCATTCTGGAAATGCAGCAAAACTTTGTTGATTATAAATATGCAGATTTAGTGTCCATAAGCGTACAAGATGAAATTGGAGGGGAATAACTTGTGGAATGCTTGAGGGTGTCATGCCTATTTTCTGACATACAGTGATTCTGCCACTACGTCTGACTCCTGACATTTAATGTTTTTGGTATTTTGGTTTCCGGCTTCTGAGCTCTGAATGTCAATTAGAGAGGTTGGAACATTCAGCATATAAAGTAATATTTTGTACTTTTCCTCCGGGTTCTTTTTTTGAACATATCGCCATCTCTTGCCTTTATCTTCATTGTACTTAGGCATACTTTAAAGGCTTTTTCTGAACAGTGTCATAATAAGACTGCTGTGTAGCAGAAAATGCCATGCATTTATGCAGTTATTGAGGACTTCACATGTGAAGCTGTCTCAAGAGATGATCCTATTGAAGGGCTCTTTAGCCTTCACAACTTATTCCATGACATTGTGTCTCAAAGAGATGAAAAACCTGTTCATATGTTGCTGAGTTATGCCTCTCAATATTCCTCACTGTTGGTCAAGTTGGCTGTAGCTGCTGGGAATGATAGTATAGCAATAATCTTAAGTAACAAGACTCTCAACCTTAAAATGAAGAATTAATATAGGTTCCTAAGCATATTAAAAAAGGTATTTTTATTTTTTAAAAAAGTAAGGTTGTTGTAACCAGTAAATAGGCTAATTAAATACTTTCCTTTCATCGTTTACAAAGCATATTCATCCCTACCTACATTACCAGTGCCAAACATAGATACAATAAAACATAAATGAAAGTTAGTTACTGAGATGTTTGAGAAAAGCTGCTGGAGTGACCAGAGGAGATAAAATCAGAAATGAGATCATTCAAGAAAGAATTGGCAAGAACCAATCTTAAACTACATATAAAAAGAGCAGATAAAATGGTTGCTCACCTGAATAGAATGTCTCGGTATTCCATACCGTACAAGGCATATACAAAAAGAGGAGAATGTCAAAGAACATGAGGCAGATCCAGAAAATGGAGAGACAACATCAAACACACTCAACAACATCAAACAACAATGGTTGAGGCCACCAGAAGAGCAAGAACAAGAACTTTGTATCTCCCCTGACACCTGAAGTGGTAAAAGAGGAAGTAAAGAAGAAGAAGAAATACTTTCTTTATTCTAGTAAGGTTGTTGAATTCGGCTGCTAAGCTCAGAGCCGATGACTTTTACTTGCTTGTGGTTTCATGTGAAGCCGTCTCAAGAGAGGATCCTATTGAAGGGCTCTTTAGCCTGATTTAACTTAGATGCTTTCTCTCAATGTCTGTTATTGGGATCAGTGTAGCAAAGATGAAAAAAGAGACACTTTTTTTAGTGTCTAGCCAGAGGGGCAAAAACCTCTACAGTATATGACTTATAAAACAGCTGTGCTAAATAGTCGTTGCCCAGAACAGCCCATCAAGAGGGGTGAGGCTGCTGCCTCTCAAGTAACCAAACTGACCGCCATTGCACCTGCCTTGTCTCATCCCTTGGATCGGGGGAGAAGGCAGTTCCTCCTCATCTCCGCTGGCCAGCTGCAGCTGCATGCCTCTCTGCCCAAAGCCTCTGGTCTGTCCTGCTGCAATTGTGTCTCTCCAGTCCCAGGCTCAGCTGGCCGCTTAACCAGTTGCTCCCTCTGCAACCATTTTGCCGTGCTCACCTTCCTGGCTTGGAGCCTCCAGGCACCTCCAGATGTTCTTCCACATCCCTCCGCGATGTACCTGGAATAGGCTCTTCCTCATTCGAACTGTTGTCTGGAGAGATGTCTGGGGATGGCATCACAAAATGGCAGACTGAGGACAGCCCCACAAAAAGCGTGGCTAAGAACTGTGTAGAATAAAGAACTGGCAAGTAGACTGGCTCTTCAGTAATTCCTCTCTGGAAAAGGAGAGGGCTTGAGATCGCCTATAAGTACTTCAGATAGTTGCTCCTCATGAAGAGACCACGAGACAGCAGTCTCCGTTGGGTTTTGTGTCTCTGGGAAATGAGGGAATACCCATCTCTTGGTCAAAACCATGGTAGGTACCTTTGAAAGGGTATTGGTTCACTTTTTCCAGCTTAGAATAATTTTGTGAGAAGAGACCAAATAAATAAATAAATAAATAAATAAATAAATAAATAAATAAATAAATAAATAAATAAATAAATAAATAAATAAATTAAATAAATTCTAGGAGATCATTTGAAGGCATTAAAGATCAAACTTGTTAAAACTAAAAAGAAGAAATATAAAGTTTGATCAAGGTTAAAATGGAGGTTACTATCTCTAGTAATGGACTGAATAATGAGATTTTAAAGATTTTTATATAGGTAAGAGATGGGGTATAGGAAGAGGGGGATATGGGAAGAACATTTGCATTTTAAGGGAAGGTGTTGAGGTACTGTACTAAAATTGATTACACTTCTTGTGATGGAGGAGGAAGTAATTTCTTATATATTTCCTTTTGTATTCTTTGCTATAATATTATTTTTTTCTTTCTTTGCCATTTCTGTTATTTTCTTTTCTGCACTTTCTATTTCTTCTCTTTTTTCTTTTCTTCTCTTAGTTTGTATTAATTTTTATTGTTGTATTTGTAATGGTTTAATAAAATTACTATATAAAAACTAATTAGTTTCCTGATTATGCCAGTGGAGAAGAATGCAGAACAAAAACAACTGTTGGGAATCTTCAAAAATAGTTACTTTTTTCCCTTGTCAGATGCACCATCTCTACTATCAAATGGTTTCTTTCATCGTGTGAAATAGAGAGGTATTACCTTGTGTCCTACTTGCCATCTCTATTTTTCTGATGTTATGTATATAAAAGTGTTAAAGCTCATATTCTGTGACTCTCTCCATGATAATGGAGTTTTGTTTCCTGTGGGAAAGAAAGAAAGAAAGAAAGAAAGAAAGAAAGAAAGAAAGAAAGAAGGAAAGAAGGAATGAAGGAAGGAAGGAAGGGGAAGAGAAGAAAGAAAGAAAGAAGAGAAAGAAAAGAAAGAAAGATTGATAAAGTAAATAGATAAATTCTTGCCTTTTGTTTGTGTCACTCTTTCTCCATTTTCCCCTGGCTTTTATCCTATGTTGCCAGTTAATTATTTTGTTGTTTGCCAATGTTTGATAAACAACTATCAAGCTGTATTATTGCTGGTTGAACTGACTGGCATGTGTTTACTCTCTAATCATGATCATGTATGTATTCTATACACATACACACACAATATATATGCAGAGAAGAGAGAGAGAGATATCAGGAACACATCAGTAATCATAATCAAAGGAAGACGAAAGAAAAAAGTGTGAAAAATTAAATAACATAAGAACTATTAACAATATTGACCCTACTGTGCTAAAAATTTCATACTTTCCCATTTATTAAGGGGCAAGCCCAATGCATACACTGGGAAACTCTGTATTTTATGCATAGCCCATTGCTGTGAATTACAGTAAGTGGTAGATTTTTGATTTCAGTGTTGTTATAATAATTATTTTAGCCAGACTTCATAGCAAAAAAGTCCAGAATCCCTGAGGTCTTGATAAATTTCAAATACTGACATAACTAAGCATCTTTATACCATACAGCACTCAATTCAGAGCACTATAAATAATGTGGCAATAATCAGACACTTTCCAAACCATATTTATGTTTTAATTTCTAAATTGCATCTCTAAAAGCAAGGTGATTGCAACCAACTCTTATGTCTGAGGTGTCCAATATAAAAAAATGTATTGTATTAGTCTCCAATATATAAAAATATTGTATTGATCTAATTTTAAGATCAAGGAAACAAATATCATGTTCTTTTAAAACAAGTCTTCACTGGATTATTAGGTTAAGGTATTCAAGCACCTGGGACCAGAAGTCATGTTAATACTTAATATCAAGTTTCTGATATGTCAAATGGCCAAACTTTCATATTAACAACAATCTTACCCAAAACAAAGGAAGACAATATTGCCTATCTCAAGATTTAAATACTGTGTACAGATAGTCATCTGTATACAGGTAGTCCTCGACTTGCAACAGTTCATTTAGTGACCGTTCAAAGTTGCAATGGCACTGAAAAATGTGACTTATTGCCATTTTTCACAGTTACAACCTTTGCAGCATCCCCATGGTCACGTGATCAAAATTAGGATGCTTGGCAACTGGGTCATATTTATGCAAGGGGTCATATGATCCCCCTTTTGCGACCTTCTCACAAGCAAAGTCGATGGGGAAGCCAGATTCACTTAACAACTAGGTTATTAACTTATCAACTGCAGCGATTCACTTAACAACTGTGGCATGAAAGGTCGTAACATGGGGCAAAATTCACTTAAATGTCTCGCTTAACAACAGAAATTTTGGGCTCAATTGTAGTCGTAAGTCGAGGGCTACCTATATTAGGATTTCCAAGGAAGTGATAAACTTTCAATTGGAAAGTGAATGACTAATCCTCAGAAGAAAGGAAACAGCTATCAATTGTTGTTAATGTTAGGATTCCTGGGATGCTAAAATTTCCTTTTAATTCTCTATCTAAAATCATAATCGATTATTGAATCTGCCCAGAATAATACAAATGTCATGTTAAGATGTACCTTTTGAATTGCATAAATATAGGTCTGCATAAAGTGTATTAATGTCATCTGTAGATTTTGTAAAATGAATCTTCTGAATTTTCCAGTGCTTAAGAGTTTATGCAAGGATTTCTACTTCCTTAAGCAAGATAAACTGGCTTTTCCAGACAGAAAAAAAAGCAGTATTTTGGGTTTTATAATGTGTGTAAAAATTTGATCAGACTGAGCCAGCTAGATTGCTTACAAGTGAACAATGCATTTGAGAATTTTATATGAACATTGAGTTATCTTTGAATATGTACAGTCCAGTTAAATCATGTAAATGCCCAGGTTTGAGAAATGCCCCTTGGGTTGTGGCAGATTATTTTTTGTGTATGTTTTTGCATATTTTTAGCGATGAACATTGAATAAAATCAGCTTTTATTCTATTCTGTTTTATTAACTTTTCAGTATTGCTGCTTGCCTGTTCTCTTTCTCTCTTTCTGTCATCCCCTGCTGGCCTTCTGCAAAGCCTTGAAGCCTTGGCTTTTCCAATGGGAATTGGGCCCAGCATGCTGGGTAAGCCCGTCTTTAATGGTCGGTGTGAAAAATATTGCCTCAATTATATTTATGCTTGTTGGTGTTTTAATCTTATGTTATCTGCCAGAGTTGCAGTTTGCAAGTTGGGCAGCCACATACATTAATGAAATAAATAAGTGCCCTTTTTGGAAGACAAATGCCCAAATCTATCTCCAACCGATAACGCACAACAGTACAAATATTTCAAAGTTGGTTTTGTTCTTGCTACAGATGCTAACTTGCTCTGTGTTCATTTATAACTGCTATCTTTGCTTTCTGTTTGGTATTCTGGATTGGATTTCCTTGTGGATTTTTTTTTTCTTCATTCACACTTCCAAAATTTCCCCCACCCATAGAAATAGGCCAGTATCGCCTTATCGGTGAGATGGGTGGCATTTTAATTTAATAAATAAATGTAATTAATAAAATAAAATAAATAAATAGCTTTGAGCTTTTCTTGTGCTACAACATAATGCACCCATCCTTCCTGATGTCTTTCATTATTGATTAACAGAATAACAGAGTTGGAAGGGACCTTGGAGGTCTTCTAGTCCAACCCTCTGCTCAAGCAGGAGACTCTATACCAGTGATGGTGGACCTTTTTTGGTTTGCGTGCCAAAAGGGTGTGTGTGCGCGCGCTAGCGCGCATGCCCACACCCAGGCCCCCCGCACCTGCGCACCCCCCCCGCGCGCATGCGCACAGGCCTCACAACGGACTCCTGAAGCCTGGGGATGGTGAAAAATGGG
>QLTV01004146.1:3347616-3375925 GCA_003457575.1 Thermophis baileyi
AAACTGGAAGTTCAGAAAAATGGACTCCCGGTTTGCCCGTTGGGCTGTTTTTCGCACTCCGGAGGCTTCAGGGAAGCCCCCTGGAGCCCTCCGGTGGGCAAAACGGCCTTCCCCAAGGCCGAAAATCAGCTGGCCAGCGCATGCTGGAGCTGACATAGGGCAACGCCTCGCGTACCCTCTGATATGGCTCCGCGTGCCACCTGTGCCACGCGTGCCATAGGTTCGCCATCACTGCTCTATACCATTGTGGACAAATGGTTGTCCAATCTCTTCTTAAAAACCTCCAGTGTTGGAGCACCCACAACTTCTAGAGGCAATTCATCCCACTGATGAATTGTTCTGTCAGGAAATTTCTCCTTATTTCTAGGTTAGTTCTCTCCTTGACTAGTTTCCATCCACTGCTTCGTGATTCCTTATTACAGCATTCCCTTTTTCTGTAATTGTGTTTTATAATTATTGTTGTGGTTTTTTTTTTTTTTTGGCAACACTGAATTTTGGTGAGCCTTTCTTGTAAACCCTCCTGATTTAATCTACATTCCTCTACAGCAGTGGTTCTCAACCTTCCTAATGCCGCAACCCCCTCCCCGCTGCCGCGACCCCCCTCCCCGCCTCCTCCCCGCACACGATAAATTGACAAAGGGGGCGTGGCACCAAGATGGCGGGCTAGTGCGCGCTTAGGCGACCCCTGTGAAAGGGTCATTCGACCCCCAAAGGGGTCGTGACCCACAGGTTGAGAACCACTGCTCTACAGCCTATTATCACTACTGGTATTAGCCCAGATAGGATTCTTCCATACATCGCCCTCTAAATCTGAGTTAGGCTGATTTTTCTTTTTTTTCCTTTACATGTTCTGTTCCTAAGCCTACTCGCTTGCTGCTCCACAAAATTGTCTCCTGTCTTTAAATCCCAGCCAAACTATCTGCTTTCCTGTCTCCCAAAGAATTGGACTAAGATAATCCTACTGCTGACAGTTTAATTTCCTGAACTGTTGGTTCTTTTGCAGAATATTCCATGACATCATTGACATTTAGTAAATTGTTGTCAAACAATTATCACAAAATTCCTTATTACTGTGCAGGGTAATTTACTGGTGTCTTTCACAGCAAATGCAAATTGGAGGGTTTGAAGTCAGTTGAAAGTGTATGTTTCTTTTAAAATGTCTTTTGTCTATTCTAAAGCGGTAAAGAATTTATGCACCCAAGGAGGAAAGCTTAATAAATGGGAGAAAGATTTTTTTTTAACTCATTTTAGGCTTTCTCCTTCATTTGAAGTCTAAAAAGTCTCTGTTATTCTCAAAGTGCAGTGATGCTATGGAGTTTTGGCATCAAGTATGGAAAGAAAGACCAGGCATTGGCATGCATATCTATCTATCTATCTATCTATCTATCTATCTATCTATCTATCTATCTATCTATCTATCTATCTATCTATCTATCTATCTATCTATCTGCATGCCAATACACACACACACACACACACACACACACACACACACACACTCAGGAAGGTTTGACAGCTAAAATATGTACGAATTTATGGATTAACAAGCAGATATTCTGTTTTTGATATGTTGTGATATGTTATAATCATAATGGCCTAAAGTGGCTTCTCTCTAGATTACAGGTAATTGGCCTAGAATCAACTCATATTTGCTGTCATGTAATATTTGGACAACGATATTGATAGCAGCGAATATCTTTCTTAAGTTCAGGGAGATGCAGGTAATTTTTCAAGGAACAAAACAAGTGAGTCACAAAGCTTTGTCTCAAGAATATATAATCAAGGATTGGAAGGCAATGCTGGTGGAATTGAGGAGCAGTTTGATGGGACAAGGGAGATCATAGGCATCATGAAGCATACAGAAGCCGTGATCATAACAGAAACATTTTCTTAAATAGCTTTTTAAAATAAATTTATTTTGGGACCTTTCCAATCTGCACATCATTTTGGGGTCTAAATTTGATTAATTTAAACTTAATTTAGTTCCTTCAAATTGATAGTACATAAGAAAAGTACAATCAGATTTTTGATTTGCATAGCCCCTTTTTGCTATTCATTAAAATATGCATATTTTTTCATGCATCAGTGCAAGCCTGGAAAAATATGCCACTGTCTTAAGCGTAATGATTGATTCATTAAAACAGCAGTATTCTTTTTTTCCATAAGCCTAAAAAAAGACATAAATAAACAACAGAAAGGAGCTACGCTTGTGCTTACCTGAGGTCCAAAGCAATTCTTCCAAACAATTTTCAAAGCTTTTACTATGCTACTAAAGAATCCATTGTAAAGTCTTTTCGGGATTACATTGATGGTGGCAATGATTTGATTAAGGAAAGGAAGAGGACTAAATCGCAATTTCTGATCATGTTGCCTCCCCCAGATAGATTATTTGTAATGGAAGGAGTGATTTTTACTTTTAAGCTTTGGAGATTAACATTATGTATATAATGTTTTCTGTTTGGCACTACGTCTTCAGTACCAGTTGAAGTTTCTCAATGTTCTTCAGGGGCAGCCCTGTGTAGAACCTGTGGCAGTAGTTACAAGAGAAGGATTGCATTGAAGAGCAACTAAGATGATAAGGGGACTGCAGGATAAATTGTATGAGGAATGGTTAAGGGAGCTAGGTAACAAAGAATTGGGGGTGACATGATAGCTGTCTTCCAGTACATTGGGCTGCCACAGGGAAGCAGGGGTCAACTTATTCTCCAAAGCTTCTGAGGGTAATAGCAATAGCAATAGCAGTTAGACTTATATACCGCTTCATAGTGCTTTACAGCCCTCTCTAAGCGGTTTACAGAGTCAGCATATTGCCCCCAACAATCTGGGTCCTCATTTTACCCACCTCAGAAGGATGGAAGGCTGAGTCAACCTTGAGCCGGTGAGATTTGAACCGCCAAACTGCAGCTAGCAGTCAGCTGAAGTAGCCTGCAGTACTGCACTCTAACCACTGCGCCACCTCGGCTCATATATAGTAGTACAAGAAACAATGGGTGGAAGCTCATTAAAGAGAGATCCAGCCTGGAACTAAGGAGAAACTTCCTGATAGAACAATTAAGGCAAGGAACAGCTTGGCTCCCAGAGAGAGATGTGGGTGCTGAACAGGGGTGGGTTCTAACTTACTTCGCTGCCGGTTCGCTTCCTTCCTTCCGCGTGACCGTGCCTCGTGGGCACGCGCGCGCTTCCCGCACGTGCGTGCATGCGCAGTGCAAAAAAATTAAAAAATTAAAAAAAAATTAAAAAGCTGAAAACAAGATGGCGACGCATGCACAGTGCCGGAAACTCAGCTTCTGCGCATGCGCAGAAGAAAAAAAAAATTCAAAAAAAATTCAAAAAATTAAAAAAAAATTAAAAAAAAGATGGCAGCGCCCACGGACCGGCACCGACCGAACCGGATCGGTGATGTCATCGTGACATTACCAGCGGGTCACTACCAGTTCGGGCGAACCGGTCCGAACCGGGAGGAACCCACCTCTGGTGCTGAAGAAGAAAGGATTGCAACCATTTGTCTGGGATGATATTAGATCCCCTGCCATAGGCAGGAAGTTGATCTAGAAGACCTCCAAGGACCTTACCAGCCCTATGATTCTAGGACTTCTCATGACATGAGTCACTGTGAGCAGAGTCTCCCAGTAGAGGAATAATCACAACTGGTACGCAGCCTTAAGGTGCGCAAAGGTTCTTTTATCCACGGCTGCCACCTGCTCTTCAAGCAAGAGCCATGAGTCTAGGAGGACCCCAGATAATGTATTGGGTCTTCCTGGGGCAATGCAACCCCACACAGAACTAAAAATGGAAGAACCTTGTCTCCAGAGGGTCCAAATACCTCAGCGACTCTGTCTTGCTAGGGTTGAGTCGGAGCCTGCTTTGCCCCATCCACTCCCCAACAGTCTCCCGGCACCGGATAAGATGTCCATCACTCAAAGGGCCTGGGGTAGAGATATAAAGCTGGGTGTCATTTGCATATTGATGATATCTTACCCCAACCCAGATCACTTCACCTAAGGGCTTCATGTAAATGTTAAATAGAAGGAGAGAGAGAACTGAACCCTGAGTTTTTCTTTTTCTTTTTCTTTTTTCCTATCTAATTTTTTCTGTTTTTTCTATTCTTCTCTTTTTTTCCTCACATTTGCTATGTTTTTTCTTTCTTTGCATGAATTTATTATCTGTGTAAAATCTCTTAATTAAAATTATTTTTAAAAAACTGCTTTTGATTTCCAAACTTTGAAAGTCAAGTGTACAATGGGAACATATTTTAATAGGTTTGGGAGAGAGAGTCAGATGAAGCAAGAAGATGAACTACAGAACACACAAAGTCACCGACTGATCATATGGTCATCCATCTTGTCCCAATGGCTTGTGTGGGAGGATTGACTGTGTATTTTACTGCAATTTCTTTATTGTGCAATTGTTAGATTGATATCCAAACTTTCCCAGAGGAACATACAATGACCTATATAGTTGTATGTGAGATTGGTTGAAAAAAAAAAGAGGGAGGGAGGGAGGGAGGGAGGGAGAGAGAGAGAGAGAGAGAGAGAGAGAGAGAGAGAGAGACATAAAGCTATTCAGTGAATTTTCAAGGCCAATGGAAGATTTGAAATTGAGTCAACCCAGTCATAACTTAAATGCTGCATCATATTGATTTAAAGTTATCAGGTTTTTTTTTTTAAACCTATTTTGGCTCAGAATAGATTTTTGTTCATTTTTTCCTGTATTTCTTTGCTGTGCTTATTTAAGATAGCAGAGGTGAAATGAAGATTGATTTATGTATTAAAAAAGGCACTGAGGGAAGGAGCCCTTCCACTTTCTGGCACCACCATGTATACTCATTTTTTTCATCTCATTACACATGGTACTTGCCATCTGCTTTATTAAGTTTTTGGAAGTTCTAATATAGTGTCTCCTGTCTTTTTGTGTGATAGCATAAGGTAGTTGGGGAAAATATTTTTAATATATGAACCCCCCCTTCTGTTTTCCCTGATAAGATATTTCTGTAGAAATGTAAAGCTGATGAGATAAAAATCAGTCATGTTTCATAGGCAGAATCAATGCTGTAAAAAGCCTACTAAATCCTGGATGCAGCCTCTCATTAAATTCCCATACGTTTGGTGATCGGCACATAGACTCCATAAGAGGACAGGTATAAAATATTGAAGATGCTAAACTTCCATTTAGTCAAGCACTGACATGATGTGGGTGTTGGTATATCTTATAGCTCATTTTATGTTCGCCTAATTTAAAAATTGCTTCTGTTTAGCTAGATCTTTCATGACGGTAATAGATATGGGGAATTTTACATTTATTTCAGGTGGAGCACTGAAAGGCAGTGCTACAAAGAGTGCAAGATCAGCTTTTCATCATGCAAATTTGATTATAAGTAGAACAACAGCAACTTAAAAAGAAGGTCCACAGCCTTTGGAAAGAGCTTGTAATTCACAAATGTTATCTTTTTATGTATTCCCTTCCTCAAATGCTTGCATTATGTTACATTGGCGGAATTTAAATATATAGAATTTTAATAAAGGAATATAAAGAACGAGAACCTTTTTTCCTTTTTTTTTTTTGAAACTGAAAATGTAACTTAATCATGAACAATTCAAAGTGTTTTGGTCATGCTAGAGTGGATCTGAATTTATCTGGCATTTGAAATTTCCTGATAGAGTGAGAGGAAAAGGGTAACGATAAAGATGGAACAGTAAAAATAGGTAAGCCACAAAATAATGTTGAAAAAAGCCTTCTTACAAGAAAACTCGACACATTTAATTCTCTTGTCTCAGAAAAAGGTTAGCACCCCACATTTTTCAACATCAGTTTAAAAATCTAACATGTCTAGGGGAGCAGCCTTTATCTTGCTTTCTATGATTTATGCAACGTAAAACCATTGCTGAGGCTGATAAATTTTTTGAGTTGTATTAGAGAACCTTGAATTGTAAATTCTAATGAAAGAATAAGACAAAGGTGGGCAACCTGACACACCCTTGGCTTAATTTTAAAGCTTTTTTGTAAGACTTCTGCTATGATTGTTCATCTACTATGGAGACCAAACAGGTTATCCCTAAAGGAACATTCATACTCTGATAAAAGGACAGTCCTTGTTTGGACCCAACTTTCAGAAAAGCACTGTTGATTTCAAAAGTTCATGCCTAGCTAAGCTCAGAAGAGATGGATGGATGTGTGATGACTTTTACAATAGTTCTGAATCACTTGTATTGGTACCACATAATGGATGTAAGTCAAGAAGAAAGTGAGGAAAGTGTAGCCCACTCGATGGTGCAGAAGAATAATTCTCAGCAGTCCCAGCAAGCACAACCAGTTGAGATGGATGTTGGAACTTAACACGCAGGAGTATCTGGAAGTCCACAGGCTTTTGAACCCTGGACCAAAGAATTAAAGCAAATGACCCTTGTGCCTATATTTGAGCATTTCCCTTTTAGCCGGTGGATTTTCCTAATAGTTCTTTCTGCTACTGCCAGTACACTTGGATTTGGAAGTTGCCTTGCTGTGAATTCCTGGCTTGGCTTTCGGTGTTGAGAAAGTTCAGGATCCACCATGCTGAAGGTTTGCCAACTTAAATGGGCAATCCAGATAACAACAGTTTGCTGGGAAAAGAGAATCAAAGGATATACCAATGTCAAGTGGTCTCAGGGTGCCCACTTGATCTCACAAATTATCTGGAAGCATTTGGTTCTGTTCATTGGAGGCATCCTAACATGTCTTTTGAAGACATATTTGTTTGTCCATTTTAAGAACTGCTGCTTATTCTTTTGGGAATTCTTCAAATGCCAGAATAATGGTATACATGGATTTATATATTCTGAAGTGTGTTGAAAAATGAGTGAAATCAAGAAAATCATACCGATATCTTTTATTTCTAATGTGTTCCGAGTATACATTTCCCCCAAGTGCTGCAGTTTTCCAGGCCTTTGTTCAAAAAGCAAAGGGGGAGCAGCTTAGCAGTCTTTTCTACTATATTATGTTAATAAACTTAGGAAAAGAGCAACATCTGGTATCTTGCAAAATTGGAAATGAGAAGGCATGTGATAAGAGTGCAGCTGCTGGTATTTGATAAATTAGATTTGGTATGCAAAATAGTTCTAGATTGAATTAATGCTTTATGGTAAGCTGTGCTCATTCCCTTTTTTTCTTTTCTTTTTGGAAAGAAAATAAGAAACAGTAAGTGAATTCAAGCAAGTGATGAAGTGAATCTTGATCATTAGAGCCTTCCACTTTGGGCCTTCAAAGGATCGTGGGATATAATGGGTGGAAGATCGCAATACCATCATCCTGTGCATTCAGCAGTACACAAGGCTGATGAACGTTTTAGAGCAATGATGGTCAGAACATATTGTCAATGATTGAAATGAAAACATTTCAAAAAAAATGTTGGAGGGCCCATGGTCAGGTTATTATGGAATGTTATAAGAAAATACTGTAACACAGAAACACAGAATTATAGGGCTGGAAGGGACCTTCGTGGTCTTCTAGTCCAACCCTCAAGGAAAGATTGGACAACCATTTGTCCAGGATTATTGAGGGTTTATCATTTATTACTGAGCAATGTGGTGGCCTAGAGGTGAAGACGCTTGCCTCCCGCTTGGTAGGTTGAGAGTTCAATCCTAGGCAGCGACAGATGTTTTTCTATCAGGGCACAAAGAGAAAATATCTGCTGTAAACTCTGCATAGGTATCAGGAAGGGCATCCGGCCAATAAATGCTCAGCTCCATTCAGTCATCCTGACCCCACCCCGAATAAAGGGATTACAGGGTCATAAAAAGAAGAAAAAATTGAGGGTTTATAATTCTTACCTGAAAACTTACAAAAGTTGACAGTATCATGAGCAATGTTTCCTCTAAGCTACGCAGCTGCGTGGCCGCGCACGTGACAGGAAATCGCCGCACGGCAGTTTCCAACTGCCACGCAGCGATTTTCAATGTCAGAGGGAACATTGATCATGAGATATATATTTTTTTTTACTTTTGTAATTTGAATATTCTGTGAGTATTAGCCAGGGATATTGTTAACAAATTGGTGTCCATAGACGTCCCATTTTCTACTGTCAAAGTAGGGTTTATTTCCAGACAAAGTAAGCAAATTAAGACCATTTCCTGTCTGGATGGGGTGGTTTGTAGGCAATAGATTTACACAGCATAGTTTTAGATATGAGTGGTTCTCATTTAAAGTCTCTAGTGAATGGATAACTTAAAGCATTGTTAAGATAACCGTCCATATTGTATTATTCAATTTATGTTGAATATGTATGTGCTTAGCTCTAGGGTATTGATAATATAGTTTATATATTAACCAATATTGTTTTAAGAGCAGTGAAATTGTATGGTTCTGTGTTGGTAAAAAATCATTTACCATATTTGTATCCATACTTCTTTTTGGAGATTTCTTTTAAGACAAATGCCCATCTATGAAGTAGAAAATATTCTGCTTATTTTATATTATTGGACTTCCAGATTTTTCCTACAGAATTTTTCAAACAGAAGCATAACTAGTGTGCTACATTAAATTCAGACAAGTTAAACTAATTGCACACTACTTCCTTAAATGTATAATCCAGCCTTCCAATTGTCACAAGTTTATTCTTCCCTTGAAGAACCATGCCAGAAGATGGAATGAAATCCTGTTATTAAACTCCTTCAACTGTCATCATCTGCATGGAGCTGACTCAGTGGTCAATTTCAAATTCTTTTTGGCTGTCAAGTGAAAACAAAACTTGCTATAAATGGACTAGCAGAATATAAATATTAGTGTATTGAGTGATTCAAGTTTACTGTTGAGCTGGCTTGAAATTGCTGTTATATAATCTCTGCAGTGCCAACATAATTCATAAACTTTGGTTGGCGTAGCCAGTCTTAGAATTGGGTTATTTATTGTTTAAGTTGGTTCCTTCTTTAAAACTTATGATTTGGTATTCTCTGTAGTGTGAATTATCGAGGTTCAAAGGCAGGTTAAGTAGTTCAAAAAAGCTTAACACAGTCTTTGTTCAAAAATACCTTACTTCTTATTTTCCACTTCTGTACTCAAAGGTGTATTTTAAAAATTGCAGCAAGATTGGCTGTACAGAAAGATTAATTGTGTTATTGACTTCCAGAAATATATAGAAAGTTTTATACCAAACAACTTCTGCCAGTTACATAAGGACTTTATTTTTTTCTCTTCAAGAACAAAAGACAAGTGATTATTGTAACTGCTTTCTGGGACCAGTGAGAGTATTTAGAATTTAACCCTTTGGGATTATGGATTTTATGTAGCAAGTATACACATCATGTATATGGCATCAATAGGTTTATGGGAGGGCTGAATAAATAGCTCCCTGTTTTCCTTTCTGTTTCAGCGAGAATAATTTAAAAAAGACGGGCATCAGACATATTTTGATCTGATATTTTGCAGCTACCTGTACAATTCCCCCCCCCCCGTGTAACACTACTAACTAGACTGTTGCAGCAAGAAAGCACAGAGCTGCTGACTTAGCATATGAACTGATGACAAGGGACTTTGATCATCTATTTTCAACCTATTCTTGCTATTTGTTCAGTAGGAAAATGCAGTTAAATGAGATCATGAGCCTATAAACATATTGGTTCAATATGGAAAGTCAGATGGACTTAAGCAAACCCTTAGTAGAATTGTTTAATTTACATAATTTCCATAGTGCTGAATAATCAAAGGTTCGTCTAGCCCCAACATCTGGTTCCCAAGTGCAGCCAGTTACATGCCTTCAGAAACAAGGCTGGAAAATAGGTCTTTTCGGTCATTATACCTTGTGAGTTGGCATTCAATGGCTTGCTATCCAGCGTTCTAAATCTGAACATTTCACATACAGGTAGTTCTCAACTTACAACCATTCATTTGGTGACCGAAGTTACAACAGAATTGGGGGGGGGGAAATGACTTACGATTCTTGCATTTACAAGCGTTGCAGCATCTCCATGGGGATGTGATCAAAATTTGGGGATTGGTAACTGGCACATATTTTTGAGGGTGGCAGCATTCTGGGGTTTTGTGATTGCCATTTGTGACCTTCCCAGCCTTCTTCCTACAAGCAAAGTCAATGGGAGAAACTGGATTCACTTAATAACTGTATGATTCACTTAACAACTGCAGCGAGTCGCTTAAAAACTGTGGCAAAAAAGGTCTTAAAATTGGGTGTGACTCACTTAACTGCCTTGCTTAGCAACAAAATTGTGGATTCAATTGTGGTTATAAATTGAGGACTATCTGTACTTTAGTCAACATTACCTATAGCCATTACAAAGCTACACAAACTGATTGTTATCACCCTATTTTATACTTACCCAAAATTTTTGTTTTTCCTGAATGTAATGGCATCACTGAATGACTTGTATTCTAGTATTGTGAGACAGGGAACAATTGTTCTTTCTTAGCTACTTCTACCCATAACATTTTATAGCAGTGGTTCTCAACCTTCCTAATGCTGCGGCCCCGCCCCGCCGCTGCGACCCCCTCCCTGCCCCACACGTGCGCGTTGCCAGTCACCAAGATGGTGGGCTAGCGCGCGCTTAGGTGACCCCTGTGAAAGGGTCGTTCGACCCCCAAAGCGGTCGCGACCCACAGGTTGAGAAGCGCTGTTGTATAGGCTTCTTGTCATGTTGCTCTTTCGTTTTCTTCTAAACTAGAAAGCCCCAAATATTTGGCTTTTTCTCACAGAAATCTCATTGCAATAGCTAATACTTTTAGTTTTATTTATTCACAGAGCAGGTGATATTTGCTTTATTGGGATGAAGGGATGGCCAACAACACGAATGGTTTTACATGATACTGCACTGGTAGGACTTGGAATACTGCATCTGGTCACCATGATATAAAAAAGATGTTGAGACCCTAAAAAGTGTGCAGAGAAGAGCAATACGAATGATAAGGGGCCTGGAGGCTAAACCGTACAATGTACAGTTGGGGGAATTGGGTATCTCTAGTCTAACGAAGAGAAAGACTAGGGGTGTCATGATAGAATCTTCCAATATTTGAGGTGCTGTCACAGAGAAGAGGGGATCAACCTATTCTCCAAAGCATCTGAGTGTAGAACAAGAAGTAACAGATGGAAGATTATTACAAAGAGATCCAACCTAGAATTAAGGAGAAATTTTGTGATAGTGAGAACAGTTAATCAGTGGAACAGCTTGCCTCTAGAAGTTGTGGGTGCTCCATCATTGGAGGTTTTCAAGAAGAGATTGGGTAACCATTTCCAACCATTTTTCCTGCTCAACCAGGGAATGGACTAGAAGACCTCCAAGGTCTCTTCTAACCCTGTTATTCTATGTCCTATGTGATTAGATAAACCATGAGGGCATAAATCATTTTGTTTGCCTTTTTAAAAAGTCCTACTTTTTCTCTATATGGGAAAATTAGTAATATGAAGCTTGCTATTTAGTTATTTGTCAAAGAATACAGTAGAAGTGTTGTATGGTGATTGATTTTATTGAAAGTTAAATGTGTTTTTATGTCTGTACGTATGTATAATTGAAAAATTGAAACCGGGGTTGCCAGATTTTCAGAGGCCTATTCTTTTGAATGCAAAGCATATAGAAGAAAAATGGAGTTAGTGTACATTTGCAAGTACTAAAATGTGAAAATAAGCATGAACTTTCCCAGTAGGATTACATTACTGCTGATGTTTTTTTCTTATTTCAGCAATAATGTAGAACTGAGAAAACAACATAGTAAAAAAAAAAGATAGAAATATATGTGGAGGAAAAAAATCCATCTTTTCTCCTGCTTTGTATCTCCAGGGAGCAAAAACAACAGCTTCAGTCAGAACCAGGGGTGAAATGCTCCCGGTTCGCTCTTACCTGTCGGTCGCCGTAGAGCCGGTCGCCAAGGAAGCGCGAGGCGCCGCCCACCCACCTGGACACCGCCATTTGGGTTCTTTTACCCTCTGCGCATAGTGTTCTGTGCATTCGCAGAGGGTAAAAGAACTCAAATGGCGGCGTCCGGGCGGGTGGGCGGCGCCTCGCGCTACCTTGCGACCGGCTCTACAGCGACCGACAGGTAAGAGTGAACCGGGAGCATTTCACCCCTGGTCAGAACACAAGTTGGATATGAAGTCCAAAAGCCAAGTGTGGCTAATGTGGCTTTTTATTTGTTCTTGTGTGAAACCTTCCAAAATTATTCATGCTGGAGGGACTTGAACAACATTTGGAGAAATGAGTTACCTCACCTTCCCCTGACCCTTGTGTGTGCTTTTTGATAACAATCAAATAGATGGATACATTGAAAACTGATGTCAGAGAGTAGGAAAGAGACAGGAACTTATCCAGATCTTGTCCTCTTTTCCTGCTTATTGTTACAGTGCAAATGTAGTAATTAATCAGGGCTTATTTTTCAATATAGAGTGGTCTTATCTCTAATGGGAGTATTCAGGTCTTCATTACAACCAATTTTATTTATTTATTTGTTTGTTTGTTTATGCGTAGCGATTTCTTGAAGTTTCTTAATTATTTCAATTGCTTCATTATCCACCAGTTGTTAAACTTAATCACCAGGCTTTGTTAGGTTAAACTCCTTCTCTTTGTTTTATTTTCCCTTTCCTGTCCCCAGCCCTTTCTAAGTTGAAGAGAGAGGAAGAGGAAGAAATAATTCCTTTTTGGAGTCTTGCAGGAACACTAAGCCTCGATCACTCTGTTCTGCTACTCCTAGGCTGTTTACCAAGTAGCTCACCTCCTCCCAGTTCTTTGCCATTCTCCATTTAACAGACCTTTTTTCCCCCTGACTCTGTTTGTTTTGCTAGGATCGTCTGACAGAACATCCCCCTTCCTCTGTCAATCCTCTTTCTTTCTTTCTTTCTTTCTTTCTTTCTTTCTTTCTTTCTTTCTTTCTTTCTTTCTTTAGAGGCACGGGTTGCCCTCAAATACACAGAGAAGCCCAAAACACAAAGACCAACCAGTGCTCTTTTGCCTGACCAATTTTCCCATTATGAATCTTGTACTAGAAGGCAGACGTGCTTGCCTAGAGATATCATATATAAAGCAAGAATCTTCTAGTGCTATATCTCACATCTTGCATTTGACAAAAAGACAAAAATTTGACCTTGAGACCAAATGCAAGATAGTTTCAGTGCTACCCTGCCACAACTGTGACAGTAAATCATGTCCTTATCATTAAACCAGTAGAGTACTGCAATTCACTCCAACTGGGCCTGGTTTTGAAGGTAACTCAGTAGTTACACATAGTCCAGAAGATAGTAACCCCAGCTAGGCAGAGAAACTCATTACTGCAGGATATGCTTATTCTTGGGTCACTGTACTGATTACCAGTAGGCTTCTAATCCAATTCAAAAACCTTCCTTCCTTCCTTCCTTCCTTCCTTCCTTCCTTTGTCTGTCTAAATTTATATAGCCGCTCATCTCACAGACATGACTTTAGGTGGTATACAATAAAACAAATGTAAAACAACAGTATGAATAGATATCTTGCAAACTCTGTTGTGTGATTCTCAGTTTTCTTGTTGGGAATACTCTCAGCAGAATATCTGTTGATTCCTGAGATTGAAGAAGATTGTTCTTTGATGCCCACCTATGGTACAGGTCAAGATATTTTTTTAAAATAAAATAAAATATTTTTCTTTCAGTTTTTTCCTTAATTTTCTCTCTTTGTGTCCCCCCCCTCCCCTGCAGCTAAAGGCTATGACAGTCAGAGATGTTCTCATAGCTGTTAAGATCTACACATGAGTCTCAGCTGCCATTTTGGTACAGCCAATGACATCAGGAATATTCTTCTGTTATACTGTTTATCAATATAAACTTGTATATTTTGAAATTTGTCAAAAAAAAAGGGTTTAAGAGCAATCATTTTAAAGAATTGCTTGAACTATTTTGTTATCCCTTGGCCTTTTCCCTCTCAGTGGTTTCCATATTTTCAGAATAAGTCTTCCACACGTGATGTCGTAATAAAAAAAAATTGCCTTGGATTATTTTATGGGTGTCAAATGCTGTAAAAGGTATGTACTTACTATATATTAAATAGAGAGGCAGTTTGTGTGCCTTGTACCTTGTCCAAAAATAATTGACTCATTAATCTTAGCCATATCAAACTGGTACCCATTAGAAGGGTCAAACGCAGGTTAATTTTTAGTAGGAAAACATGAATCAGTCTATACAGATGTGTGCTTTTCAAGTGATTTCTGTTACATGTAACTTAGTGTACATTTTATGAAGATAGAAAAAAAAACAGAGAACCACTCGATGGTTTGTTGGTAACTCTAATCAAGGGCTGGTTGCACGTAAAGCTAGACCAGGTTGGGATTCTATGTAAATTATGCATGTACTCTGTAAAAGTTGTCACCTGGTAGCTGGTGTGCTTATAGCAAAATAACCTTGAGAGTACAACACTATAGATCCGTGATGGTGAACCTATGGCACGCGTGCCGAAAGTGGCACACAGAGCCATCTCTCCAGGTACGTGAGCCGTTGCCCGTTGCTCTTCCGGGTTCCGGTGCGCCGGCCACCTGGTCTTCATGCGTGTGGGAGCGCCAGAAACCAAAAGAGCAGCTGCCTGGTGCGCATGTGTGCACCGGGAAGATGATCTTCTGATTTCTGATGCGCGCATGTGTGCCGGCCACACGGTCTTTCCGTTTCTGGTGCACATGCGCGCACAAAGACCAGCTGGCCAGTGCGCATGTGCGCACCAGAAACTGGAAGATCATCTTCCCGGCACGCGTATATGCACCGGGCGGCTGCTCTTTCGGTTTCTGGCACTCCCGTGCGTGTGAAGACCAGGTGACTGGCGCGTCGGAACCCGGAAGAGCAAGAGGAGCAGAGCTGCCAGCCAGGACGGGCGGGCCGGGGCTTCCCTCCCTCCCCGCCCGAGCAGGCTTCTTGCACGGCCCCAGCCCTCCAGCCCACGGCACTGACGCGCATCTGCGGTCCGGTGCGCCTGCCCGGCGTGCCTGGCATGCGCGTGTTGGAAACTGGAATATTATCTGTTTCTCCGGTTTCTGGCACGTGCGTGCGAGCACGTGTGTGCGTGCTCCCATTTCGGCACTCAGTGTAGAAAAGGTTCATGCGCGCTCCCATTTCAGCACTTGGTGCCGAAAAGGTTCACCAACACTGCTATAGATGGTCAAGTTGATATAATCTCTTAGCAGATACAGTTTGCACCAACGATAGAATGTGTTGTTTCATCGTGTTACAGTACAGCCTGCCTGATTAAAAAAAAAAGTAAGAAATCGAGTGCCCTTTAGGTCTAATGAAATAGGGTGTTATAAAGAGTCCCTAGTCAGATGGGAAACTTTGGGAGTATTTAACCCATTTGCCTGTCACTCTCAGTCCAACCTACTGCACAGGTGTGACGATAATATGGGCTTCATCTCCAAGTAAAACATGGTCAGTCCTTTAGAGTAAAGATAAGATAAAGCAAACCACAACAGCAATTCCAGCTAGTATGCGTGATGGCAGGGCATTCTCAAAATATCTGGAGGGCTCTGATTTCCTGTCCATCATAAAGTGTCCTGTCTTGGTATCTTAGGAGCATGAGGATGCATGCAACTCCCTAAAACTTTTTCTGAATTTGCTATCAAATTGTTTTCTTTAAGGTGAAAAGAGGGGAGAATAAACAGATTTTGGTTGATCTTGGAAAATTAAGCAGGATTAGATTTGGTTGGTACTCGGATGGGAGACTATTAGGAAATGATAGGACTGTGGGTTATGGTGGGAAGTTGAAAAAAATACGTTGGAAAAAGGCAGTAACAAATCGCTTCCCTATTGTTGTCCAAATAACTATAAGAATGACTCCAGGAGTTGTTCATGTAAAGCAGTCTTTATCTCTTGCAGGTAGTCCTTGATTTATTATTGTAATTGACTGTAATTAATTGGAAGACATTGCGGTCATACATTGAAGCATTATGGATCCAACATTTTGACACTTTGTAGCGGTCATTAAGCAAATGCAATTGTTAAGTGAATCCATTTTCCACAATGGGTTTATTTTCTTGTCCAGAAATTGGAAGAAGATGCCAGAAACCAGCAAAAAATGTTGCAGATTGCAGTCATGTGACCTTGGGATGCTGCAAATGACTGTAAAGGTTGCTAAACACACAAAATGTGATCACATGATTGGAGGTCTGTGTCTCTCTCTGTATGTGTGGCCATTGTAACTTTGAAAATGGGTTATAAGTAGGTCTGGGGATTTAATAATTTTGGTTTAAATTTAGAGTATTTTTTTGTCCCAGCTTTTTGTATTGCAGACTATTGCAGAGTATATATAAGGCCTGAAAAAAACTGGGCATCCTGCATTATATAGTCAGTATTACCCATACAGTAAAGAAAGATGGTGCCAATTCCCTCAATTGTTTAAAATGTTCCTGATATTAAGATTAATATAATTTGTTTGTTTGGTAGCTTGTTTCATAAGAAGCTGCATCGCACCAGAAACTTCCTTTCTTAGAGACAAATAATCGTTGTACTTAAATTGTAAATGAAAAATGGTTAAATAATACAAATTTTATAGCCAGGAACAACCATGTTCTGTTCTTATTTAATTAAAACCGCTAAGTGTATTGCCACTGAGGCAGCTGAAAACTAGCTCAGTCCACTAAAAATTAAAAATGAACCTGGCTTCCATGTATAATTGCTAGACTGAATCCATAGGGAAAGGTTCCATAGACTTTAAGAACGATTAAACCAATATGTATTTAAAGAAATATTCCAGAGAGTGCTGTAATATTATGGCAATACTATGCCTATACATCTAAAAAGGTTTTTATCTAGAGAAGGATTATGCTGATATTATAGAAAGAATGATGATAAAAATAATAGAATAGAAAAATGAATTGCCACCATATTTGATCGGATCTGGAAACTAAAAATAGAACTCAGTAGCACTTTTAAGTACTGTTAATATCTGCTGTATATAAATTCTTACGGTATTTTCTACCAGTCTTTGGAAACCTTCTGAATAGTAACAGCTGAAGAAATGTCGAACCCAGCCTTTGTGAATTCTTGCCAGTCAGATCATAAAATGGAGGAAACCAAATTAAATCATGCAAAGCAGATTCTAGTCAGGTACTCGGTATGGTCCTGTGCTTTTCAGCTGAACATATGGTTGCATCTGCTGGAGCTAATGTTGCATGACCTTTTGCAAGTTTTCAAGGAGTTCTGTCTTTATACAGACAAGAAAGCTGGCATACCAGTTACTTCCTTGATTTGAAAAGCAGCATGTGACAAAGGGATCGCCTGGAACTTTGCAGAATTTTACCCTAAAGCAGGGGTGTCAAACTCGCGGTGTCTCATTGTCGTCATGTGACGTATCACACTGGGGGTGCGCGTGACGCATCCGGCCCGGGGGCCACGAGTTTGACACCCCTGCCCTAAAGGCAACAGTATGCTAAGAAGGATCGTTTAGTGTACCCTTAATTAAAAGCAGTGGTTGTGGTACTGTATGTACTCTTGAAAACTACAACCAGCTCAGAACGCATGGGCAGGCTTTCAAATGCTCATGTAACATGTATACGATGTGAGCCGAATGGAATACCAATGGGATCCGAGCGCCATTCAAGGTAATGGTTGTCATTGATAAAGTCGTACTTGGCAAAGGGTCTGGATATTTCTGGGATTGTCTATTAGCCATTTTGTCTGCCTACCCAATTTGACCTTTTTGTTTTTATCACAATGCAACCAAGGCTCTTTGACAGAAAGGTCAGTGTGACTTAAGAAATAACCTGTTGAGAACGACTAGGTTAGGACATTACGTACAATATGTTCCCCCCCCCCCCTGTAAACTGCTATGTTTTTATCTTAATAAATATTATTTATATTAATTGCCTATGTTTTAAAAGCTTTTAAAAGTGGTTTTTTTTTTAAAAAAACACCTTTTTACTGTACTAAAATGAGGCTACTTATTTTTTATTTTAAATGATGTTTGTCACTAAAACAACTTGTGAAAATTGGAACTGGAAAGCATCAACTTAGAAGACTCATTGATTGGCATTTGTTGGCGGGAACTTGACATGATTCTCTTCTGCCAGACTTTTCGGTCTTAATCTGTTGGTGGTGGCTTATTATATTGGCTAGTTTTCTTGATTAATGCTACTCTGTACTGTGCCTTTTGAGTTTTATTTCTTTTTAAGTGTTACAAGCTATCTGGAGTCTTCTGATTGATGAGGCACAGAAATAATGTAAAATATTAGGTTTCATGCATAAAGGATTTAATCTAAGACAGGGGTCTCCAAACTTGGCAACATTATGACTTGTGGTCTTCAATTCCCAGAATTCAGCCATGCTGGTTGAGGAATTCTGGGAGCTGAAGTCCACAAGTCATAATGCAGTGGTGTTTCTGTTCCATTGCTTCAGATGGGCTACAGTTCCCCATGCCTATCACGTCAAAACTATCAAAGTGGGTAATGCAAGTGAGAAATGATATGTGTGACAAGAAAGAAAGCAGTGTATATTTAAAGCAGGGTGGATTTGATTTAAATCAATTGACTTAAGTAACAGGAAGTCTCAGCATAATTGTATTTAAATCACACATTATGCATTAGTCAGAAGGATTTTATAATCACTTTTAGTAAAAGCGTTCTTATTGTTTATTCTCTTCACATTTTTAGAATTTAGAGACACAGATTTCATTCTGAATACCGTAGATACCTTTTCTGTCAGATTATCTTCTGATCAATTTTAATAGCAAATGGAATGATGATTAATGCTAAGCAAGCAGATACAGACTCATGAAATTCATTTAATTACTGGGGATGTTTTGTGGATATTTTTTGCTGTTATCTGCTAGCAGTACCAACAGCTTTTATACTGTACTAATAAATTTGTTCATTCATTGATCTTCATCTTGGCATTTTAGAGACAGGTCAGTTACTGAGTTTATTATGCTGTTTCTCATCTCGGTATTAGCATGTGGGATATCAAACTCTGTAATTGTAAGTTATCTTCATAATTGTGTCTTTGAGCTGTGCTCATTTAGTTTAGAAAACATTTTAAGAAAAGCTTTAAAATCTGATTTAAGTTAAACATACATTTGAGGAAATGTATGAGGAAAAGTTTTTTAGATTTTTGCCTTGAAGATTAATTGTGGTTAATGTTAACCACATGTACTTCAGGACAAAATGCAGTTACTATGAATTGGGAAGAGATTTAAAAGCTCATGAAACAAGGACAAAAGGAAGGGACATTTTTTGCTGTGATCTGGCTGATACTTCTCACCTAAAAACCTTATGAAATCTAAGACTAGAAAATAAAATAACTGCTTAAGGTCAGATTTGTTCTGTCTCGGACAGACATGGACCTGAAGCTGTGTTGATTGCTTGAGGGAAAGTTCATAGGCTACTCTTTGAAGGATAACTGCCTTAGTTGTTATGATATTTAACTTTTTATAAATGGAGCACTTTGCCTTGACAAACATGGCAAGTTGTTAGATTTTCAGATCAATCAAGGAATAATGTTTTGTATCGTTCCTTTCATTCCTGGAAGAGATAAAATTTTTGATATGCACTAGAGTGAAGTTTTTCTAATCTTTTCAAGAAGGGACAGAAGAGATATGTAGTATATGTATATAGGTACATGTAGTCTTGACTTACAACTCATTACAAATTTCTGTTCTTAAGTGAGACAGTTGTTATGTGAGTTTTTGCCCAGTTGTTAAGTGAATCACTGCATTTGTTAGTAACATGATTGTTAAGTGAATCTGGCTTCCCTCACTGACTTTGCTTATCAGAAGGTCGCAAAAGATCATATGACCCTGGGACACTGCAACCGTCATAAATACATGCCAGTTGCCAAATGTCCAAATTTTGATCACATGACCATGGGGATATTGCACTGATCTTAAATGTGAAAAATGGTCATAAATAACTTTTTTTCAGTGTCGCTTGTAACTTTGAATGATCACTAAACAAATGGTTGTAAATAAAGGACTACCTGTATATGTATGTGTTTGTCCTTCCAACCGGTTTTTTTCCGTTTTTTTTTCCTGAAGGCTTTTTTGTTTTTTTTTCCAAAAAATTGGAAAAATTGAAAAAAAGAAAAAAAAACATTGTGGAATATTTTATTTTAACATGATGAATAAAATATTTTAAGACAGGGTGTTCAAATATTTTCCAAATCATTTCTAAAAAAAATGTATGATATCAGATTATTCTAATTTCTGTGCACTGAGTGAGGACAAGCAAGTCCTAGGTAACAAACTGAACCCTCCACTGCAAGAACAGTATGCATTTATTTTTTATTTTTATTTTTATTTAATACTGTGGAGCAGAAATATGAAAAATTGTTACTTTTGGTTTTGAAAATTGTTTTGTGGAGGCTTTTTGGCTGTTCCACATAAACTAGTAAGCAGTTCAGAAGATTGTTGCTCCCTTTGTTACAAATAAATATTATAAAAAAGTAAATTCTGTTTGTGATCATTTGCTTTTGCATGTTAGTGGGTTTTTATATTTTTAATATGCTAGTTGTGATAATTTTATGCCAAGTCAAATTGTCCATAGTCATATTTTATGTTCCTAAAGTAACAGAATGACTTTCAATCTTAAAAAGACAAAAAAGTGCTAATGTAGCATTTTTTTCAATTTTTCAGAAAATTTCCGTTTCCCCCCCCAAAAAAACCGGAAAAAAAACAGGTTTTTTCCCGAGCTTCAAAATTTCCGGAAATTTTACATCTCTATCCAGGAGGATTCATCAGTGAAAGGGTGAAACATTGTCTGTTCATTTCTCTTTTTAACAGGTTCAGGGGGAAAATGATGAAGTAAGTCCTTCCTTCCTTCCTTCCTTCCTTCCTTCCTTCCTTCCTTCCTTCCTTCCTTCCTTCCTTCCTTCCTTCCTTCCTTCCTTCCTTCCTTCCTTCCTTCAAATTGGCAAGAATTCTAAGCCATCTGGATTAAGGCCAACTGATGCCCTAAGCACAGTCATAATCAAAATTCTCACGCCATGAGCTAGAAACAAATATATTTGACAGTACCTCCAAACCAAACTTTTAAACTTGAGTCATTTACCATGCCAAAGAAAACAGATTTTTAACAATGCATAGATAAAAAATAAATACAGAAAAAGTTGTCTACAATCAAGTATGGCCATGAAAAAGCTAACAAAGCGCAGGACAGCTAAAGAAAGAAATAGTTGGTGCTTTCCTTCCCTTGGTGCCTTAAGCATCTGCTTATTTTGCCGAATGGTTAATTCAGGACTACCAACTGACTCAGAGGTGGGTTCCTACTTACCTCGCTGCCGGTTCGCTCCCTCCCGCGCCTTGTGGGCACGCCTTGTGCACGCGCACATGTGTAGTAGGGAAAAATCCCCCCCAAATCTCCCCAAAATTAAAAAAAGCCAAAAAAAAGATGGTGACCGCATGCACAGTGCTGGAAGTCGGCTTCTGCTCATGCTCAGAAGGGAAAAATAAAATAAAATAAAAAATTTGAAAAAAAAATCGAAAAAAATTCAAAAAAAAGATGGCGCCCCCCACGGACCGGCACCGACCGATCCGGTTCGGTGATGTCATCGTGACGTCACCAGCGGGCCGCTACCGGTTTGAGAGAACCGGGAGGAACCCACCCCTGAACTGACTAGAAAAACTATTAAACTGTTGGCCTTTTTTCCTCTCTCAGTCCTCAGAAAACATCCCCACAGAACAAGAAGCAATTGGTGCTTGCTATAATGTCATGGGTAGAAGTTGGGGGAGGGGGCAGGAAAACCCATTAATATGGAGGAGAAAAAGGATTTCTTAAATTGGCTTCGTTTTCAGCTAGTTTACACAAGGAAAACAGGCGGTTGAAGGCTGCAATGAGGAACAGGCCTCAAGTTAATTCAGATTCCCCAACTTTGATGCCTTCTAGATGTGTTGGAGTGCAAACTCCATTGTTTGCATCATGTATGGCAACTGGCAGGTTAGTTACAGATGATATTGTTAGGTTAAAAATAGTAATAAAACCAAGGTTAACTTTGAGAGTTGGAAATGGATTTTGCCAAAGTTTACTGCCATAAAGGACAAGATTTAGGATATTGTTCCTCGAGATCCCCTAGAAATTGCCACTGCATTGTACTTCTTAAGAAGACAGGAGCAGAAATAAGCAATAAGGAAATAAAAATAAACAATTCACTTGATTCTAATTACATTGAAATGAATCTAAATTATTTAGAAATAGTTTTTCCCTGGATCTTCCCTGACAGGCCAGTATAGCCTTTGATATAGCCTCCAAGGAAAGTTACATTTTCCAATGTAATCAATGGGAGTTTTCTTGTTTTATTATTTTTAATTTGTTTGTGATTTGTTTGCTTTATATCTTGTATTATTGTGTGCGCGTGCATTAGAAGAGGGTGAAGAAAAGCTCTTCCAGTATTCAGAAGTTAGAAGGCATGAAGTGACAAATTCTAGACTTGGGGATGTCAATAAAACCTCTCTTGCCTGTACTGGATCAATCAAGGTCTGATCAGTAGAACTGAAGGAAAGGTGTGTGCACATAAATTTTATCCTTCCCTTGGACAAGCATTTCCGATTGCAGAGATGAAAGTCTGCAGTTAATGGGAAGAACTAAAAAAATTGAAAAATGTGCAAAACACTGGATGACATTGGCATTTCTGATGCATTTCTGCCTATATCTGGCGCTCCTTGTGAATTTTCCGAAAGATGCCCTAATTAATTATGGCAACTTGAAAGCTTTGCAAGTTGACACTCCTCTTACAATCATTCATTGAAGAAGAGACAACTGAACCGCTGGAAGTCCACCTTCCAGATGTTTGTTTTCTCTTATGTCAACCTAAGGACACTGATATCTTTAGAAGATTCCTCTTAAAATACATAATGTTTGTCCATTGTGTTAGAAGAGGAGCTTGACATCTAACAGGTGAAAATACAATATGTTGATGAATTTCAACCTGGAAACTATTCTATAATTATAATGGAACATCCCCATTCTCCTGTCCTTCTGCAAGACCCTGGCTCTACCAGTTGACCTGAGGATCAAATGGGGGACTTCCATGCTGAAGGTGGCTGCTGGATTAATAGCAGACTCCCCTTTACCTTCCCCCCTGCCTTCGCTTTCTGCTCTCCACCCATCTTTTTGATTATCATATTGATATATTCTCATTGTGTTCCTTTGTCATTGTTTATTTTATGGTAAAGTAATGGTAAAGTAAAGTAATGGTTCCATTACTTTATTTCTGTTTACACCCGTTTCTTTTTTCTTCCTTTTTTATTATTGTAATAGATAAAATAAATAAATAAATAATAACCATTTTAAGCATTGCTTAAAATCATTGCTTAAAATCATTGGCCATGTCATGCAGGGGAATTCATTGGAGAAAACAATTATGTTGGGAAGAGTTAGCAGTAAAAGGAAACTAGGCTGCCAAAGAACATGGTGGCTGGACACCATCAAAGCTAACCAAGCCAGAGCATAGAAATCTCAAAGAAGTAGTGCAAGATTGGAAGACGAGGAAAGACCTGATCCATAGAATTGCCAAGAGTCAATTGAATGAGTGAATGAATGGATAACATCATCATTATCATTAAGCATAGCTTGCCTTGTGAGGAGCAGTTCTGCAACTGAGGTATTCAGGCTGAAGTGACAAATCACTTGAGTTCCCTAATGTTAAATACATGAAAAAGATGCATATGTACAGTCTTCCAGGAGCTGCAGTACAGAAAAATGATTTATATCCCTCTTGTGTATGCGTGGGAGAATCAACCGCTCTGGAATCTTATCGTCTGCCCATCATTCTTGTTAGAATTCTATTAAGGTTTAACTTTTCAGGAAAGCACCTGAGAGTCTTAGAAAAAAGTGTTAAGAGTAGAATTTTGGAGGTGAAAAGTTTGGATGAAAATATGTATCTTGTCAGATGACTTGTGGAATGTATTCAGTGCAATGTAAACTCTCTGGCGGTTTGATATGCTGAGGTGATGGCAAGGCAGAGCTGTCCTGTCAACAAAAGCATGGTTTGGGTGATGTCATTTTATCTTTTCTTTTATGCAGTAGAGGAAGTCTGACACAGTTTTCATGTACATTGGCAGTGTGAAAAATGCAAATCTTCCTTTTTTCTTTGCTACCCCCCAGTATGGATTGGATTATTCCCTTGCCCCCTTTGAGAACATTTGGGTGAGTGGGTTGGGTATTATCAGGTAAAATGTGTGATTTCACTCTTGCAGAGGTTTAAATCTCTGTTTTTACATCCCTTTAAAGAGATCCTAGATTTATCCATTTCTGGAATTCAGCCCTTGGTGTGTTGTACAAAGGTTAGAGTTACCAACAAGCCAATGAAGAAAATCGAAAATAAGATGAAAGTATAAAGAAGATTAGGACTTAAATTTTAGTTAATTTAAATTTAAGTTTAAACTAAAGAAAATTAGGACCAACTAGGACTTAAAGGTGAGACCAGTATTTCTCAACCTCTGGCACTTGAAGATGCATGGACTTCAACTCCCAGAATTCCCAACTCTGCTCGCTTGGGAATTCTAGGTGTTGAAGTCCACCCATCTTCAAATGCCTGAGAAACATTGGGTTAGATTGTAAACTGTCCTCTACAGGGAGTCAAACAGATAGCTAAAACTTGCAAAGGCCCAGGTTTTAGAAATGACTTTTTTTTTTTAGTTCAGAGGAAGAAGCTGCAGAAAGATTTTCTCTCTTTGCTTGTTTGGTTTATCTACTCTTCAGCCTGGAGTCAAAGTAAGGTATTTAAAAGGAATATTGGTTGGAGGGCAGAGGGAGAGAATTTAGTTTTATCATCTATTTGGGGTGGGAGAGGGAAGATCAACATGTTCGTCCTCCCCAGCTTTTTTGTTTTTTTATTGAAGAAATGTGGCTACCTGGAGGGAAGGAGGGGGGCATTAAGAAGGGAAAGGTTTGGGAAGCTCATCCTGAAGCTGCCTTTCATGCAAGGATCGTCTTCCCAAAGCCTAGAGAGGGAGAATGTCTAGGGAGATTCTCAATCATCCAGGTCATGGTTGCCCGAAAGGTGTTTTTTTCCAAAAGACAGGTGAACTTTCTTGATTTTTTTTTCTTTGAAGACATTTTGCTTCTCATCCAAGAAGCTTCTTCAGTTCTTTGGAATGACTAAAAAGGCAGGAGAGCTTTGCAGCATCCCCATGGACAGCTGATGTGTGCAGACAACTGATTAGCAGAGAAAGCTCTGCAAGCAGCTCCCATTTTAGCAAGCAATTGTCAGGAAGCTGAAAATGGAGGCATGGAAAGCAGACCTAGTTTCTGCAGGGGTTGGGTGGGAGGAAGGGAATGACAGTCAGGGGAGGGTGTTGTAATACCCCTGGAGTCTGTTGTAAGTGCGAGGGGGTGTAGCATCTGTCATAACTTTGAAACATGTTCATATGTAGTTTTGAAGTGTCGGCAGAGGTGGGTTGCTGCCAGTTCTGACTGGTTCTTTAGAACCGGTAGCGGAAATTTATCGCTGCTCGCCGAACCTGCAGCAAAGACTGGCGGTCCATGCTCCCGAACCGGTCCTCCGGTCGCCGCGGCTTGAAAAATCATCCTCTGCGCATGCGCAAAGGCTTCTGCGCATGCGCAGAGGGTTATTTCTGGGTGTTTTGCACGACACAACGGGGGGCATGCGCGAACGAATGGAGTGCGCGCGCGAGCGAAGGGAGCGTGTGCACACAAAACGTGCACTCCCGTCGCGATCAGAACCGGTAGGGAAGGTAAGTAGAACCCACCCCTGGGTGTTGGTCATTGTTTTGAACATTTATTAAATGGCCTTTCATTTCTCAAGGACTACCTGTAATCTGGATATCTGGGGAAAGGGGGTAAAAGAATTTTTCTTGGAATTTTTAGAAATGCCCTGGAACATTTTGAATCCTAGTACCTCTTCAACTGGAGCCTGCATTGTGTTGTGTTGTGTTGTGTTGTGTTGTGGTTGTATTGTATTGTATTGTATTGTATTGTATTGTATTGTATTGTATTGTATTATAATATTATTACAGTATAGTATAGTAAATTTACAATACCAATACTAATACTAATACTAATACTAATACTAATACTAATACTAATACTAATACTAATACTAATACTAATACTAATACTAATACTAATACTATTACTAATACTAATACTAATACTAATACTAATACTGTAATACTAATACTACCGTGTTTCCCCAAAAATAAGACCCTGTCTTATATTTTTTTGAACCCCGAAATAAGCACTTGGCCTTATTTTTGGGGAGGTCTTATTATTTTGGGATGCGTGGAGCAAGACGGGGCTCCTCTTGCTGTCTTACCTGATTTCCAGCTCTGTCTCCCTAACCCTAACCAGAGGAAATGGTGGGGACCAGCTGCGCATGCATTTAAATATTTTTGGGGAGGGCTTATTTTTGGAGGAGGGTTATTTTTTTGGGGGGAGGGCTTATTATCAGGGGAGGTCTTATTTTCGAGGAAACAGTATTATACTATACTATACTATACTATACTATACTATACTATACTATACTATACTATACTATACTATACTATACTATACTATACTATACTATACTATACTATACTATACTATACTATACTATACTATACTATACTATACTATACTATACTATACTATACATACTATACTATTATACTATATATAATATACTATACTATACTATACTATACTATACTATACTATACTATACTATACTATACTATACTATACTATACTATACTATACTATACTATACTATACTATACTATACTGATAGTTACTTGGTTAGATGTTGCCTTCTAAATAAATAAATGTTAACTTTACCTGGATTTTTTTTTGTGTTTTTTTTTTTGCCCTGATCCCATTCTTCCTTGTCCTGATTTGATTCACTTGTTAGAGCAGGAGTGTCAAACTGGCGGCCCGCGGGCCGTATGCGTCACAGGCAAGCCACGCCCACCCCAGCTCCATTAATGGGGAAAACATCGTGAAAAGTCACGTGATGGCAATGTGACGCGGCGAGTTTGACACCCGTGTGTTAGAGTGAGTTTCCCAACATAAGTCACTGGTCAAATACTGCCCTTGCCTTGCTCCTGGCCTCCAAAAGTTTGCACCCCATGTAGATGTACTCAAAGTTTTGGTGCAGGGAGATTTATATTTTTTTTATCCCACCTTTATTATTTCTATAAGTAACTCAAGATGGCAAACTTACAAACAATATTCTTTCTTCCTCCTCTTTTCCTCACAACAACAACCCTGTGACATGGTTTATGCTGACAGAGATGAACTGACGCAAGCTGGCTTTCATGCCTAAGATGGGACTAGAATTCACTGTCTCCTGGCTTCTAGCCTGAAGCCTTAACCACTAGACCAAACTGGGTCAGGGGTGAAATGCTCCTGGTTCGCTCGTACCTGTCGGTCGCTGTAGAGCTGGTCGCCAAGGTAGCGTGAGGCGCCGCCCACCCGCCCGGACGCCACCATTTGGGTTCTTTTACCCTCTGCGAATGCACAGAACGCTTTGCGCAGAGGGTAAAAGAACCCAAATGGCGGCGTCCGGGCAGTGTCTGGGCGGGTGGGTGGTGCCTCGCGCTACCTTGGCGACCGGCTCTGCGGCGACCGACAGGTACGAGCGAACCGGGAGCATTTCACCCCTGAACTGGGTCTATCCTGCCAGCAGAAGTTTAGATTGTTTTCAGAAATATTTTTCAAAGCCTTTTAAAGTAGTTTTTTAGCACTGAATTCCATACTTCTTTGAAAATGTATCACTTTGCTATAACCAAATAGAATAGAAAGCTCTATTAGAAATGTGTGAAGAACAGCCATCAAGTGAAACAGTTTCCTCTAGCTATCTTTCTTGTGCATGCCTCCTCCTCTGTTTGTAAGAGAAAATCCACAGTCTGAACATTAATCTTACAAATAAGGTGCTCACATGAAGCAATTTCTGGTATGGTGACATCCTCATCTTTTAAAGGTGGAGCATGAGAGATTTGCCATTTCTTAAAAATCAATTTCCGTCTTCAACTCTTGAGCAACAGCAGTCCTCTTATAAAATCTTTGAGGTTCATGCATTAAAGAAAAATCGTGTAACAAATACAGGGCTAACTCATTCAACAATTGATGATGATTCTGTTCTGGGTTGATGGTTGTAACCAAAACAATGTCTTTTACTGACGTAAGATCACTGAAGTTCTTTTTACACTGGATTTTATTTTATTTTATTTTATTTTATTTTATTTTATTTATTTTATTTTATTATTTTATTTTATTTTATTTTATTTTATTTTATTTTATTATTTTATTTTATTTTATTTTATTTTATAACTCTGAGTGGCTTACAATGCAATAAAAATAGAATTATAAAAACAATTATACATATAGGAATAATTAACATTGCAAAAATTAAATAGACTAAAAACTAAGAGCTTATGCGGAGTGGGGATGATGCCTTCTTCTGTCC
>QLTV01004146.1:3388461-3402388 GCA_003457575.1 Thermophis baileyi
CACAACAATACACGAGCACACAATAGATACAAACTTAATGTAAACCGCTCCAAACTCGACTGCAGAAAATACGACTTCAGCAACAGAGTGATCAATGCCTGGAATTCACTACCTGACTCTGTGGTTTCTTCCCCAAACCCAAAAAACTTTAACCTTAGACTGTCTACTGTCGACCTCACCCCATTCCTAAGAGGTCTGTAAGGGGCGTGCATAAGCGCACCAGCGTGCCTACCGTCCCTGTCCTACTGTCCTATTGTCTTCATCTATCTGTATTCACTTTGATTATGTTTATGATTATACCTATACCTGCTATCTTGTACATGTTTGACAAATAAATAAATAAATAAATAAATAAATGCTAGCCCATTTGAAGTACTTTGGTTCAAAAATTGTTACTCTATTTTATCTGGTTAAAAGTCACGGCAATGAAAGTTTTAATAGTATATAGATAGATAGTAGTCTCTGCATTATTAAAAGGTGGCAGTATTGGGGGGGGGAAGTAGCAAAAAGAAAATGAAAAAAAAAAGAAAGTGAAAACTAAGCTATTGCTTCTAGGCGATTTTTCAAGAGTAAAGCTGTAAAGAATATTCCCCTCACCCTTGTTGTATTAATCGGATTCATCATAGAAGAGGTTAGTGCCTTTTCTTTGTGTTCACATTGATCTTTGAAAGGGCTTGCTTTAAAAATAGTTGATGTTCTTAGAGAGTAGTAGCCCTAGAGTCTTAAATGTGCTAGGCTTCCTTTCCCAGAATTTGCAGCCTTCAAGATCAGTGGCTCATCAGGCTATCGTAGACTATGAAAGAGTATTTATGAGCCTAATCTAGAGGGCTTTTTTTCTTTTTACCAAAAGCAAGTTAGTCGACAAAATTAGAAGCAGGTACGGTATTTCTTCAGGTGTTCTAAAAATCCTCCCACTCCTTACTCAATGACAGTTGCCTTCCTCTCCAAAATTCTGTTCCAGCTTTCTAGTTCACCTTTCAGCTGGTCTCTTTCTCCCATGGAGTGTTGTTTTCTTAAGTGTGTGGCCTTACAACTCCTATTGTCTTCCCTGGTGCTTTAATTCTTTGCCTTAGCCAAGCTCCCTGCTTTGCATCTACTTGCTTTCATACATTTCTGACTTAAGATGACTTAAAAAGCATCTGTTTTCAAAGCCGGGAATGAAAAGGCAGAGGAGACAGTTTTCTCTCAAGTTATTCACTCTACATTTTATTTCACACTCTGTGCTTCATTTTCTCCCCCATTAAACTCTACAATATGGATATAGAAAAGTGTGTGTGTGTGTGTGTATACACATACACATACACACACACACTCACAGACAGCCAGATAAGACAGACAGCTGAATGAGAAATAAACTCCCTTATTTCTCCTCTTCTTATTAGCCAGTATAACTTCTGGAGGCTTGAAATATACCATAGATGAAACAGATGAAGAGGTTTGGAGGTCTTCATAATGCAATTTATTCACAGTGTGGCGGATCTGCAAATGGTGTCTTGCCATATGTGTAGTTTTTATAAAAAAGCTTTACATGAACTATTAATATTTGTAACTGTGTTACAAAAACTGAGATTCTGATTTTGCTATTTAACTCTGAGTGAGTCTAGCGAGTCAAAGTAGTTTGCTTGACACCAAGATATGAGGATCTGGCACAGAGTGCTTTAATTTATTACAGTTTTTCCTGACTTGACAGAATCTCTATACACATGTCAAGGGGAGCAGCTGATCTGTTTGGTTTTGCAACCATCTCTCCCTTTATCACAAATACGCTGAGACTTTGAAGTAGGGCTCTTGTGCATATAAAGAACTTTATACCAGCCAGTGATACTTTTAATCCTTTGAATTCATTATCTTCAGATATTTCTTTACTTGGCAGTTGCTGTGAATTGCTGAACTTGGAAAGTCTCTGCATGTCCAGCCACGCATCTCAGTTCGACCCGACAAAGCTTTTGTTTCTTCCTTTGACCTCTTCTATCTTTACTCTGTTTTGTTTTTAGAAAACCACAATCTCAGGTGGTGATTAGGATCTAGACATTCTGTCAGAAAGCATTTTCATGTGATAAACAAACTGCAGTAGAATATTTGTAGAAGAAATCCTGCATTAATCTCTTGGTTAATTCTGATAAAACTGAGCTGAACTCATGCTAGGAATAAAGAACAAGAAACCCATAGGGAATAGATTCAAACTAAAGTTGATTAATAATAGTCAGAGTGATAGAGGCAGGGGTGAAATGCTCCCGGTTCGCTTGTACCTGTCGGTCGCCGTAGAGCCGGTCGCCAAGGTAGCGCGAGGCGCCAGCCACCCGCCCGGACGCCGCCATTTGGGTTCTTTTACCCTCTGCGAATGCACAGAACGCTTTGCGCATGCGCAGAGGGTAAAAGAACCCAAATGGCGGCGTCCGGTCGGGTGGGCGGCACCTCGCGCTACCTTGGCGACCAGCTCTACGGCGACCGACAGGTATGAGCGAACTGGGAGTAATTTACCTCTGGAGAGAGGGAACTGGGAGAGACAGGAGCTATTTTGTTAACTTAGCTTGTTTACTTAAATATGATCTGTATATATTTAGCTTTCTCAGCCCAATTCACCTCATAGGGTTGTTTTTTTTGTAGGGAAAATAGGAAGAAGGTGTGTTGGATATGTTCACTGCCTTATTTGTAAAAATTAATAAAGGCAGGGTATTAAATAAATAAATAAATAAATAAATAAATAACAATACTTCAGTCAATTGATACTTCATTTATTCTCTAAAATTTCTTTAGCAATACCAATAGCACTTAGACTTATATACCGCCCCAAGGTGTTTTACAGCGCTCTCTGGGCAGTTTACAATGTCAGCCTATTGCCCCCAACAACCTGGGTCCTTATTTTACTGATTTCGGAAGGATGGAAAGCTGGGACAGCCTTGAGTCCCATCAGGCTGTGGGCCAGGGGTGGGTTCTACTTACCTTCCCCACCGATTCACATCGCAACGGAAGTGCACATTTTGCACGCGCGCGCTTGCTTCGATCACGCATGCGTGCGCGTCCTTTCCCAGAAATGATCCTCTGCGCATGCTCAGTACTTAAAAAAAAGGCACTTCCGCGTTGCAAACTAGGCAAGGAGCACGGAAAACAGCTGCAGAGCGGCAATTCAATCTGTCGCCCCTGATCAGCTGGGGTTCGGAAGCAGAGATAAAGGTCAGTATAACCCAGGGGCAGGCGGGCGGGCCCACTTTCACAGATACAGAGAACCGGTTCTCTCTCGGCTTGGAGTCAGAGCTACCGGTTTTAAAGAACCGGTCTGAACTGGCAGCAACCCACCACTGCTGTGGGGAGAGTTAGCCTGTAATACTACATTCTAACCACTGCACCACCAGGGCTTTATTGAATGTTAGATTTGAGCAGACCCATTGGCTACCCATCTTTCTTTAGGGTAACTCTGAACGGCTTACAGTCATAAAAATATGTCTACAATTAAAACATAATTAAAATCAAACTTTGAAACCTAAGGACACATGGAGAGGGCTGGGGCGGAGTGGCGGGAGGTGTGAGCTGTTGTTACTCGGTCAACCACCTCCATTGTGCTGTTCCCCCACTGGGGCCTCAGGCAAAATGGCAGAGCCAGGCCTTTAGGCCCTTATGAAAGGATAGAAAGATTGGGGGGGGGCAACATTTTTCTTAAAATATTTGTATTTGGGTATTTGAAGCTCCGAGATTGGTCCCATTATACATCATATTAGAAACTCTTAAAAATGCTCTAAGGACAACTGTATAATATATGCTTAGAGGAAGGCAGACTTTGAAATTCACCCAGTCCTTGTAGCAGTTCAACAGAAAAAGTATGTGCATGATCTTGAACGAGTCCTTAAATCATAGCTCAAGTGTTGGAGAACCTAAAAAATACCATGTTTCCCCAAAAATAAGACCCTGCCTTATATTTTTTTGAACCCTGAAATAAGCGCTTGGCCTTATTGCCATGCACTCAAAAGCCCGATTGGGCTTATTATCAGGGGGTGTCTTATTTTGGAGGAAACAGGGTATTTTACAAACCAACAGGATTTTGATTCTCATTTCATCATGTGGAAGGTTCATGATAGTTATTAAGCAGGACAGGACTTCCAACCAAATCCCAGAATTTTCTATTCAATCAATAGTGCAATACAACAGGTGTAAGCTGCTGCTTTCCAGTTGTGATGAAACCGCAACTGTGGGATTCCTGGCATTGTTTCTGCTATCTATAAGTAAAGAAAGGGAGAGAAAGTGAAGCTGGAGCTGAAATAATTTTGAAATTGGCCTGACCTATAGAAAACCTAAATCAAGGAGTTTGTATTTAAAATCTTCAGTGTTAACTTAAAGAAATAAACTAAATTAAACATAACAAATAGTCCCAATAATTTTCCTTAATTAGAACAGACACTGAATTTCAAATTAGGCAAAACCTTTACATGAATTTAAATTCCCATCAATACAAGCTAAAAGCCATTGGTTCTATCATTATCATTAACTATGCTGCTCAAATATATTAATGAATGAAATCAGACAAAATGTTATAATTATGCCATGCTCAGTAGACTAAATCTGAAGGGTAGAATTATAAGTTTATCATGATGGTGACCTTAACATTTAATTACATAGCACTGTACTAAAAACCTGTGCAGATATATATGTGTATGAAGACAGACCTTGCCTGATATATCATGGTTTAGATCAGGGGTGGGTTCTACTTACCTTCCCTACCGGTTCTGATCGCGACGGAAGTGCGCGTTTTGATTAATCTTTTTGGATATGAATCTATTGCTGATGGTTCAGTAACATTTTAATAGGTAACAAGTTTCCTGTTCGGATAAAATAAGACAAATAGCCAGTAGCAAATATAAAATGATAAAAAATAAATAAATCCTTGCAAAAAATTTTAAAAAACCCCATGAAATATAAAATATTGGGAAGTTTGACCTGTGTTCATTTTGCTCTTGGAAAAAAGGCTTTTTTTTTTTTTTGTTCTCCCTTCACAGCACATTTTTTGACATTCAAGATATGACCATGTGCACTTTACCTTTATGAGAAATCTAAAAAGCTAGTGGTGATTTTTCTTTGACAAATGTGAGATTCATCACACAATCAGACAATCCTTTTTTTTTAAAACAAAGGGAATTAATTCAAGATATAGGTGTATGTAGGTCAATGCTACTTTGGGAACTGAGAGTTATAGTCAGGTTGGTGGGGAGACATCTTGAAACAAACTGTCAGGGTTCCGAATAGCATCTGGAATTAAATCAGAGTCTGAGGCAAAGCATTCCTCAAAGTTCCAATTTATTAACAGAGCCATGTCAATCTAGAAGGAATTTGTTGTGGCTACATGCAGACATCCCTCATGCAACTGCCCCTCCCAAATTCCCATAGCAAAGAATACATTTTAAACTAGCATAAAGTGTGGCAGGCCAAAGATCCAAAGAAAATGGCTTCGGCCTGACACAAACATCAGGAAAAAAATGAAGTTTATCGTGCTTATGATTTAGATGATTTTTTTCTTTCTCAGTGTTGGTGGGCAATCTCTTTATGACCAAAAAGAAGCATATTCAGGCATGCCTGAATGATGTAGAGTGGGTGAGGCCACTTTACAGTAGCTGAGAGTAGATCTCGGGAAAAAATTGGGTGTTTTCTTTGTTTTATAAATGCAATATGACTATTTTAAGACTGATATTATACTTTTTAAGGCTGTGCACGATTCCAAAATGATCTGGAAGAAGCACTTTTGGTCCTCTTAGGAGCACAACATGTTGCCTAAGGAATTCTGGGAGTTGACGTCCACATACCTTAAAAGGTGCTGAGAGGTTTAAAAACTGTGTTAAACTATTGTGATCTTTTTTTCTTTTTCTTTCCCAGGCTTCTGCCTGAAAAAGAAGTGCTGCTGCTTTAAGAACCACATAAATTCAATGAACACATTCCTTAAACCATCCTCATCCTTTTATGAGGCTCATATGGAAGTCTTCACAAAGGTGGATTGACACAATGCTTGCAAGACCTCTGAAGCTCTGCTGCCTAATGGTTTTAGAAATGTGCGCCGATCTAATAGTTTTCATCTGTAGCCTACCTCAAAATCCTGGGGTGGGGGGGTGGGGGGGGTGTTACTTGCTATCATTGTTCAGTAATCATGGTGTGGAGGAGCTCTTTCCAGCAAAAGAGGACTTAGTAATTGTATGCGGCCTTGGAGCATTCATCCATATCTTGAAATGGAGACACAGGACTTATCCTGAGCATCCCAGGTGGTTCTATAAGGACATCAGTGGCTGGAGGACTAAATTTTTGTTGGGCAATAACTCTTTATTTGAATTCCTAAGGACATTTTTTTTAAAGTAATAAATGGCAGCAAGCAGAGACTAAGCACTTTCCTGTATCTAAATTACACCAAAGCCCTTTCTTTCTAGGATATGTTTAAAAAAATGAACTGGTGACTACACTGTTTAACAAGCTTTTGTTTCTTTCATTTTTAGGCATAGTGAAGTGAACTGGATTGATCTTCATGAAGTATGTTTCTGAGGGATAGCTGGTTTTGTGCTCGCTGGGCATGGAAAAACATGGAAAAGGGCTTAATAGTCCTTGCCTTCTTCCTCTTGCACGCTTCTGATTTGGAAGGTAGAACGTCACCTCCCTTTGTCTGGAAAACAGGTAGGGATAAATGAATCCTTAACTGACGTTTACAGCTTAGACAATTCTGGATTCTTCAATCATTCACAAGATTGGATCATACAGATGCTTGGAAAGCAAGGAGACATCACTCTCCGTGTAGCCACATCAATCGTCTGCAGCTTGGCTTTTATTGCATCTGGTGATGGATGGAGGAGGTTACCCCTCTTGATTTTTGCTGAGTGCTTTCATAGAACAGTTCACAGAATCATAGAGCTGGAAGGGACCTTAAAGGTCTTCCAGTCCAAGCTACTGCTCTATGCAAGAACCATTACAACATCTCTGCCAGATGCCCATCTATCTAGTTTGAAGGCCTCCATTAAAGGAAAATTCATCACTTCATGTGTCAGCCTGTTCCACTGGCCAACAGCTTATATAGTCAAGAAGTTTAGTTTTTCTTGAAGTTTTAATCTATTGCCCCCTCTGGGGCAATAAAGAATCAGTCCAGTCCTGCTACTATATGACAGCCATATTGGATATTTGGAGACTGCTATATCTCCCCTCCCCTCAAGTGATCTCTTCTGTTGTCTAGGTGTGCCCAGTTCCTTCACCCATTCCTCACAGGATTTAATTTTTTGACCCGTCACCATCTTGGTTGCCTTCCTTTGAACTCACTTCAGTTTGTCACTGTCCTTTGTGCATCACGATGCCTAGAACGAGACTCTTATTCCAAGTGGAGTCTGACTAGAATTGAGTAAGAGCAAAACAATTCCTCCCTTTAACTTCAAGATAGCATTTAACTTTTTAGCAGCTGCGTCACACTGCTGGTTCATGATTAGCTTATGATTAAGAAGTAAACCCAGATTCCTTTCCTGTTGCCAAGCCAGGTTTACCCTGTCTCATACTTGTATCTTACAGTTTCTCTGTCCAGATGCAAACCTGTGTGTTTTTCCCAGTTAAATTCCATTTATTCATTTCAGTTCAAGACTCTCTAGATTTTTCTGACTCTTTTCTTTCTTCTGAGGTGTTAGTTGTTCCTCCCAGCTATGCTTCAGCTTTAGCTTTGATAAATGTCCCCTTATCCAAGTGCTGATAAAAAAAAAAAAAACTTGTGAAAGACCCTGGGCTCAGGACAGAGCATTCACTGCTTCCCTCCAAGCTGAAATGCAAGTAGTGATGGATTCTCTTTTAGGATAAACAGCTACAAATAGGTGGAATAGAAGCAGCGTTATTGTGGTAACTAAAACTATGATAGTTACATCTATTTGTGCATGGAACAAGAAGTTAGATGAGAAGCAAAAACCTGGAAGAAAAGAAAATCATGCAATAATTTGTCAATTTATATTTTGAATGCAGTACAGGCAGGGAGTTGGGAAGAAAGAAAGCCGTATGCATAAGCCATCATTTCACAATTTGGGTTTCAATAGCTAATCAAGTGCATTTTTATGTATAAAGGACTTTTGACAAAGAAAATAAAATGTACTTTTATGAGTTCTGGGTTTTTCTTGGTTTTGCTAGGTGTGTAGTATAAAGGATATAAGAAGCCCAACAATCCCCCAGAAAAGCTTTGGGAAAATAAATATCTTTATTACATTTTTTTTTAAAAGAAATAGTGGTTCAAATATTGCTGTGTGTTGTTAACTATAGTATTCTGATCAAAAGGTATATAAAATCCATTAATAATAATGGTATGGAGGTTCTTTCCTACCGAAGTTTCTTAATGCAGGGAAATACATCTTTCCAGAGGATGGAATGGGAAACAAGGTAACAATTCAAGCATTTTGAATTATTTCCCTCTATCTATCTGCCTCTTTTGTGTTGTCACTAGGGATGTGCTGTGCTTTGGATCTGTAGTGAAAACACGCTTCAGGCACACATCTGCACCTGTCAGCACCTCCTTAAAAAGCTACATTTTCTTGGTTGAGAGTTTCCAGGAAAATATGTGTTGGATTTCGGGATGTCTGACGGTGCTGATTTGTGCCATGTCTTTAACATTTCATGACTCAGATGTTACTATTTACCCAACAAAATTAAAAATTGTTTTGCCACATGGAGATTGGATGAAATTTCACTCTTGGTTAAAGTACACATTTTCAGGACTCCAACTAATAGAAACTTCTTAATATTCTCAAATATAACGTTAAAGATCATAAATGCTCAAAACAGTTACAAAATGAAAGGGAGAAAAAGAAGAAAGGAAACATAACTAATTGAAAATGAAAACAAAACAGTATCTTTCAGGAGTATCTTGTGATCCCAGCCACCTCTATCTTCATTCTAAGCTATGAATATATTAAAAGAAAAATGGATAGGGGAGAAGGAATAATTCAATTCAGTTCATTATTTCTCTATAGATTGTTTTAATGTTGCCACTATTTGAATGTTCATCATTTATTTAAGTTAATTAACATGATTCCATATCAGGATCAAAGAATTTTCCCATTCCAGTATCCAGGGATGCAAAAAACTTCAGAGTAAAGAAAGAGAGAAAGAGAAATATTCTCCCTTGCCCTCTCTTCCTCTCTCTCACGCGTGCGCGCACACACACACTCTTTGTCTCTTGTAGATGGACATGAAATAGCCCTGCTGGAGCTCTTTATGCTTCTCAACCACTCTTGAAGGTAAACTTGGTTAATGTCATGGGCTCTTATCTCCTAATATTCCAAAGAATTGGAATAGGAAGATAAGTTAAGGTAATATAAGATATATATGATAAGATACTAGGAAGATAATAAGAATTCTTCGAACTTTTAGGAGCAGTTTTGGAGAAAATATGCATGGTACCACTTCCAGAAGAAGCTAAGAAAAGGCAGATTTCCATGTTTATAGTCTGTGAAATTTAAGGGTCTTGGAAATGTGTGTTGTTGTTCATAAAACATTAAGTATTTCTAGATATGTCTTCTACATAGTTATATTGACCTTTGAAGATAAGCCTTCAGAGTCTTGAAATATTTCAGAAGATTTAAGGATTCTTAAAATGTTTTTTTAAAATGATTTTTCTTTCCATGGATGGTGTATTCAAGACACTTGGAAAGAGCATATCAACAGCTGATTTGTGGATATATAAAATGTCTGGATCAGAATTAAAAAATCTGGTTTGAAAAAGTAGACCAAAATATTATTTTGGATTGGCTTTCTCTTTCAAATGCAAAATGTTATTGTAGTTAGACCGCCTTTTCTGCTATTGTTAACTATATGGACTAAAATTTGGTCCCCCCCCCCCCAAATGCATGTGGTTGGACATGCTGGTAGCCTTTGGATATTTGAGGAAAAATTCTGGCAGTTAATAAGTTATTTATCCTTTGTAGTTTTGAGTCAGTATCATGTATTAGGGGCAACTAGGGTTACCATATGTGGACTGTGAAAATCTAGATAAACTCTAGATTTTAGCAACTCCTAGCTCTTTTCTGCCATCTTTTCTGCCAGATTTCATAGTCCATATGTGATAGTCCTAGGGAAACAGTAATAATTGATTTATTGAATTAAAATTTACCTTTCTATTGAAGAATGATATTCAAGGCAGCATATAGTAAGAATGCAATAGCTAAAAACGAAAGAAAAAAAGGAAAGTTAAATTTTTAAAAACTAAAAGCCCAATTAAGAAAAGCAAAATGACAGCCTGAAGACTTGTCTCCATTAAAAAAAAATGCCAAGAAAGAATTCTGCTAGATTATAATTAGCTGGAGTTCAAACATTGAGAAAATGTGATTATATTCACCTCAAATTTTTGATTCGCCTCATTCATTCACTTCAAATGTCAGACCAAAGCAGTGTTTTCTTCAGAGGTTTTCAATAAGTAAGGCTCATAAGGATAGAATTTTAAAAGAATGCAGCCCTCTAAATAGCGTGGCTAATTTGTTTGACCATATGCAGTCTGTTTCAGGTCTCTGATACCTTTTTAGAATTTGTACAGTTTTCTTGAATTGCAGTGGAAAAAAAAGACTTGTGCACTGGTAGTTAAGTATGAAGTCCTAACACTTTTGGTAACCTCTTCCAGTTGCATGTCCATTTTAAAACCAAGACTAGATCAGATCTGGGCCTGGCCATTTTACAGCCCCCAGGCCCATCCAGCTCTTTGACTGTCCCTGTCTGGCTTGTATGGATTGCTTTTATTTTGAAGGTGACTGCTATTCCCCCCCCCCCCAATTTACTTATGTTCATGCATACATGCCTACACACTTTCACAGCCCTATTGGTTTGGCTCTCCACAACAGTCCAGGTTTCTCATGTGGCCCCTTGGGAAAATCAATTGTCCACCCATACCCTAGATGAAGCTACCATTTTCAGTTGTCTCCAAGCTGTAAACCAATTGTATGTGTGAGGTTGGCTTGTTTTAGGTTTTGATGGCAAGGATGTGGCTTACCAGGACTTCTTATCAGATCACTAATGCTCTTCAAGTATAGCATGGTATATCATTCTTGTAATGACTATACAAAACATTATTTTGTGTTGATAAGAACTTAGTTTAGACTAGTGTAAATAGAAATTGATTGAAATACAAATTTTATACAAATCCATTACTTTCTTTGGGTATACCTGATCATGTTTACACAGATGGACAATTGCCCTCTTTCAAATTAACTTTTGATATCAATTATGCCTCATGTAGCTTTCTGGGGGTAATGTATTACTCACTTCTGTCTCATCCAAAAGAGCTTTAAATTACATGCAACAAAAAATTCTATCCTTCCTAAAATATTCCAATATATAAGGTCATACCTTGATGTGGTACTCAATGTATCGTTCATTTTCTCCTTCCCACTGAAATTCACATATTTTATATGTGTAGATCAACATAGCCATTGACAAATGATCTCAACCTTTGACAGACACCTCTATCAAACATTTTCCAGCAGAATGTAATTGGGAAGCCTGCTGCTGCTAAAGGGCATAAAATAAAAATTTCAATTACCCTGGCTGAAAATACTTAGAATTGCAACTTTTATTTCTGGAGATATTTTGCGTGGTCATCATATTCCTATGCTTTATCTCCATATTTGTGTTTTAGATGAGTTAATCTTAGTTAAAGGCCAGCAAGAGAGTATTTTGGAAGTCTCTGTGCTGTTTCCTTAAATGAGTAAAAAAAAAAAAGTCTCAAAGGGAGGTGTTTATCTGCATCCTTAAAGGCTAACTACTTTCCAGCATGTTTCAGGTGATGCACAAAATAATGCAATTAAAAATAAGTGTGGATGCAGAGATTCATATTTAGCTAGTGAGCATGTTAGCTTTTACAAAAGATGAGGATTAAAAAATAAAATAGCATATTTGCATGTGTTAGGACAAATTCCTTTCCATAGATACCCACAGTTCATTTTCGGTAATGATCTAAAAGCAACTCTGTCCTTTTTCTCTCAGGTTTTACAGGGAATATTAATTTGATTGTTTTTAAAAAACAGAATGAAACATAAAGGACGTTAAAGGTCATGCGGCTGGTGCTAATAGTTTGCCCTTTCTATACTGCAAAAATCACCCTGATTAAAGCATTTCTGGTCTCATATAGGTATTGTAGGTATTTTAATGTAGACAAATTTATCACAGTTTTGTTAACAGGAAAGGCCAGGGATTCCATCCAATTAAGTGAAACTCTTGTCCCTACTGTAGATGTTTTCATTCAGTTATTTAAATTCAATATATAGCATTGAGAAGATTTGAAACCTGTACAGTTCAATTAATTAACAAATTAGTACATTAATTAATACAATTATAATGCCTCATGGTTGTATTTTAAAATCTGAATCCTTGCTCACTGTGACCAATGCATCTCCCTGAGACCTGGTGATTTTCCCATCTATTGAACTTGAATATGATTTATATTTAGCCTAATTACTGAGGGAGCTGTACAATGGGCAGCCTAATCCATAAAATGGGCAGTCTGAGTCAGTTGCCTTCTGACTCAGAACAGCCCAGACTTGGAGAAGTGTGCTAATTTTAAGGCTAAATTATCTGGTCCAAGGAGTGACTGCCAGCTGTGAAAACAGTGAAATGTTGGTGTAGGAAAATACTTTTAACTTTCATTGCTAGCTCAGGATCTGGGCTGGTATGAAGGAAGCTTGATAGACCAGTTTGAAGGGGGACTGTGAGCTGAAATACATCTCAAGCTTCTTCCCTTTAAGGCTCAACATAAAACAATCACACAGGCACAAAAGGATGGAGGAACGTTTGATATGTATATCAGGGGTGGGTTCTGAAAATTTCCACTACCACTCTGTGGGCGTGGCTTAGGGTTACGCGCACGCGCGCTCCCCCGGTGCAATTCTGTGTCCGCGCATGCTCAGTGACTATAATCTGCCCGAAACACAGCTGAGGAGCTGATCAGCTGTGCTTCGGGCGAAGAATAAAGGACAGCCTTAACCCAGGGGCGGATGGGAAGGCCCTTTCCAAAGCAGCAGCAGAGCACAAACAGCCCAAAACGTAAAAAACCCGCCAAAAATTCCCGGGAAAAAATGGCGGCGCCCACGGACCGGCACCGACCAAGGCGGGTCCACGACGCCATCATGACATCACCAGCGCCTCGCTACCGGTTTGGGCGACCCAGTACGAACCGGGAGGAACCCACCCCTGATGTATATGCCATAGATCTTATGAAGAAAAAACTTAAGAAGCCATTGTGCAAGAATTACAGCAACTTCTGGGTCAAGTGTGAATTCTATTTATAATCAATGTTCTTATACCTTTTTTATGTCTATTCCATATAAAGGGCTAGAGTTGATTTGTTTTGTGTGTGTGGGAGGTATTTGGTAATAGAAAAAGACTGAATTCTAGAATGGGGAAAGTTGAAGATGGAGAAAAAAATGGAAATCACTCTTTCTCTTCCTGGGGTCACTGAGGAAGGAAATGTGAAAAGGTCTGCGAAATCATGTAATCTGCAACTCTTACACTGCAAAAACATATGGACTACACAACTCGATCAGGGTAAAGCAATAGACTCAATTTACATAGACTTTTGTAAAGCCTTTGATTCAGTGGTACACGACAAACTACTTCTGAAACTAAAATCTTATGGCATCTCTGGACCCCTACATGATTGGATAACTGCGTTCCTGTCAAACAGACAACAAGTGGTTAACGACCCTCATTCTGTCAAGGATCTTGGAGTACTCATAACTAATGATCTAAGTGCCAAAGCTCACTGTAACAACATTGCCAAAAAGGCACTAAGAGTAATCAACTTAATCCTGCGTAGCTTCTTCTCTGGCAACATTACACTGCTAACTAGAGCATACAAAACATTCGCTAGACCAATTCTTGAATACAGCTCTCCTGTCTGCAACCCGCACTGCATATCGGACATTAATACAATTGAGAGAGTCCAAAAATATTTCACGAG
>QLTV01004146.1:3439550-3475898 GCA_003457575.1 Thermophis baileyi
GCTGAATTCCATTCCATTCCATTCCATTCCATTCCATTCCATTCCTCTCTCTCTCTCTCTCTCCCTCCCTCTCTCTCTCTCTCCCTTCTTCCTTCTCTCTCTCTTTCTCTCTCCCCCTCTCCCTCTCCCTCCCTTACACTCTCTCTCTCTCTCTCTCTCCTGCTATCTTTGTAGGCAATTTTAAAATGAACACTAGCCTTTTAAATGATAATACAGCACTATGCAGGCAAGAACTTTTAACAGCACAATATGTAAAAATGATGCTTCCTGCGGCAAAGATGAACCTCAGAAATGGAATAGCCATTTCTCAGAGAAAGATACTGGTCTTTATGGAAGGACAACACAGGGAAAACATGTCAGTAGAAAATAACACTGAAGGAGAATGGAGCCGCCAGTGAGGAAACAACATTCCGTGGGAAATAGCTTTTAAAGTAATAAAAAGTGTTAAGGGACTAGCAATGAAAACGTGAAAAAAAAAAACACAAGGCACTCAGAGTGAGGGAAATAACAATTTGGCAATGAAGGGGAAGGCCACATTCATGGGGGAAATGGCGTTCAATGGGGGAATAGCATTTGAGACAATACTGAAAGAGCAGTGATGAACAATCTCTAGGGACTCATGATTGGGAAGCATGTAGGCTGAAGCTTTCGGGGAAGCTTTAGACAAGTATTTCTCAACAATGCTGGCTGGGGAATTCTGGAAGTTGAGGTTCACATATCTTAAAGTTGAGAAACACTGCTCTAGAGAAAGCCTCTTTCTTTGCCTTAGAGAGTTTGGAATAAACAGGGGAGGAGAATTTGCTTAATTTGGGAGTCAGAAAGTAAATGTGCAAAGAAGGGGGCCTGAATACAGCAATCTGATCATGTGGATAGGAAAGAAACAATAAGAAAAATGGAAAGGAAGTCTTCCTCATTCTCTAATTGTTATGGGTGCCTTTTAATTTTTTCCCCTTTATGGTAAATCACACAATTACACCATGATTTGATCTAAGACAGGCTGGCTGAGGAATTATGGGAGTTGAAGTCCACAAGTCTTAAAGTTGCCAAGTTTGGAGACCCCTGATCTAAGAGATCTCTAAGGATTTTGCTGCTCCCACTAAACATATTTTTACATGTGATTGTGGAACATGGGGAAGAACTAAAACAACACAGATGCATTTTTAAAAAATGACATTACCTTTGATTGTACAGTGTTAAAAGGATTGTAAAAAGGCCTCTTTAAGTACAATGTAGACTAACCTCTTCAGATTATTTTCTCAGCTCTCATGACTGCTAGAAATTTACACCATACAAAGGATCTGTAGGCTTACTAGCCTTTGCTTTCCCTAAGAAATAATGATGGATGATTTCCTTGGGATAGGTCTCTAAGCTTCCTTCCCCAAATTAGGTGGACATAGATGGATTGGATCCAGAACATACGAATAGACTTAACCTCCATTTTAACTCAGAAACTATGAACTTCCTAGACCAAACCAAGTCCAAAAACACTAGAGAATTCCTGGAAGATTGGCACTCAAATAAATCAGCCATCAACAGGCATGTAGATATGAGTTATCTACATACCATTCAAAAGAGACAATCAAAAAGTCAAAAAGGAAACAAAAAGACCAAAACACCTCCTTACCAGCAATCAATATTCAGATGAGCAGAGATTAACACCAAGATTAACACTACATTAACAGTCAAGAAGGAAACAATATCCCAATCAAAGAACTACCAATTCAAATGAACAAGCTAACAGTAAACAGTCTAATCAAGGAACCACAAAGCCTAACCACTAAGTCTAACCACGAAACATTAAAACCACTCCCACCAACACTGAGAGGGCAAGCCACTAACAGAGAACAAACCCTATTTTCTTCTAGCACTGATGATGTTATCTAGTTTGCAAGCAAACAACCAAGCTCAGAGAGTATCAAAGTTTCAACTCTGAGCTACAGATATTCTCCTCCGTCATTATGAAATTCCTCCCATGAATTAAAACTGGAAGCTGGTACCTATGTTACTGTTCTTTGAATGGCAGTTCTAATGGCCAGTCATCCCAGGGTTTAAAGAAAAATTCATCAGGAGCAAGCGGGAAAACAAAAGATTGATGTTCTTTGTTGGATGAACCTGTATTTTAAGGACTGGTGGTTAAAGCCTTGAGAAGTTCACAGAATGAATGAAGGAAAGTGGAAAGGACATAAATAGCTACTAATCAGAATAGAATAGAATAGAATAGAATAGAATAGAATAGAATAGAATAGAATAGAATAGAATAGAATAGAATAGAATAGAATAGAATAGAATAGAATAGAATTTTTTTAATTGGTCAAGTATGATTTTTGGCTACCATGTTTCCCCGAAAGTAAGACAGGGGCTTATTATTTTCTTTTGACCCCCGAAATATGGCATTATTGGGGGGGCTTATTATTTTGGGGGTGCAGTAGGCGGCGAGCGTGGGACTGGATGTCCCATCGCCGCCGCATCCCCTCCCTGTTCTTCGTGCCGGCTGAGCGGCTGGCCCGCCAACGCCACCTCGTGGAACAGGACTCTGCAAGGCTTGTGCCATTGCACGCACGAACTGCAGGAGCTTCATCATACTGGCACAGCTGGCGTCCTGCTGCTCGCGGCTATGCTGGTATGTTGAACCTCGCAGTAGTGCTGCCGTTCGTGCATGCAATGGCACAACAAGCCTTGCAGAGTCCTGCTCCATGAGGCGGTGGTGGTGGCGTGACGAGTCTCACAGAGACTCATTTCTGGCAGGTTGAACGTGTTGGGCCGTGAGACGCGTGTGCTACCTGAGACTTGTAGCTCCGTTGCGTTCCTCGGTGTTTTGTCCAGGGAAGCACATTGTAAAAGAAAACTTCTCACAAGTTCGAGAAGTTTGATTGAACTCATGAGAAGTTTTCTTTTACAATGTGCTTCCCTGGACACAACGCCGAGGAACGCGATGGAGCTGGAAAGGTAAGACGCATATCTCGCGGCCCACCCCGCCCACCTCCCACCCCCAAAATGCATCCCTAAAGGGGGCAGGTGGCTAAGCAAGGGGCAGGAGCCCTGCCATGCCTGGTGAGGGGGGGGGGAGAAGAGACGGCAAGGGGAGCTATGTCTCGCTCCATGTGTCTTGCTTCTCCCCTGCCCCACCTGTCACCCCCAAATTGCATCCCTAGAGGGGGCGGGTGGCTAAGCAAGGGGCAGGAGCCCTGCCATGCCTGGCAAGGGTGGGGAGAAGAGATGGCAAGGGGAGCCATATCTCGCTCCATGCAACTCGCTTCTCCCCTGCCCCACCTGCCACCCCTCTCGATGAAGAGATGGCGGGGAAGGGAAGCAGCCAGGCTTCTGTTGCCATTGGGTCGGGGTGGGACGTGTTGGGCCGCGAGACGCGCGTCTTACCTTTCCAGCTCCAGGGAAAAACATTGTAATAAAAAAAACCTCACGAGTTTGAGACGTTTGATTGAACTCGCGAGGTTTTTTTATTACAATGTTTTTCCCTGGACACAACGTCGAGGAACGCTGGAAAGGTAAGGCGCATCTCACGTCCCAACACGTCCCACACAGACCCAATGGCAACAACAGCCTGGCTGCTTCCCTTCCCCGCCGTCTCTTTATCGAGAGGGGTGGCAGGTGGGACGGGGGAGAAGTGAGACGCATGGAGCGAGACATGGCTCCCCTTGCCGCCTCTTCCTCCCCCCTCGCCAGGTATGGCATGGCTCCTGCCCCTTGCTTAGCCATCCGCCCCCTTTAGGGATGCAATTTGGGGGTGGCAGGTGGTGCAGGGGATGGGGTGGGGTAGGCCACGAGATGTCAACCCCGGCTAGAAGCCGCTGAAAGCGGAGAAGAGGCCGGTCGGGCCAGCCGCCTGCTGCCGTGTCTTCTGGCAGCCGGGGCAGAGAGACAGCGAAGGGTGAAGGGAGCTGCAGCCCTGCATGGAGCTGGAACCATAGAGCGGGACACGCACTTCCAGAGTGGCCGCTGCCGTAAGACTCTGCCCCAGCTCCCGGAAGACTCGGCAGCAGGTGGCTGGCCCGACCGGCCTCTTACCACTCGGTCAGTGAGTGGTGCTCTGCCCGGCCAGAGGGGGGGTTGTCCGCTGGGTGGGTACTATGTGGCAAGAGGTGCCAGGCGGTTGTTCTCTTGTGAGTGGGGTGGGAGTTTGCAGGCAAGGGGGATGGATGGGAGGCAGGCAAGCGCCAAAAACACTGGGGGGAGAGAGAACAGAGAGGCAGCTCCTGATCAGCTCAGCTGATCCATGGGTCAGGTTTAAGGGGCCCAGTTGCCACTAGCTGACTGGGGAAGGGAAGGGCTGCCTCCTGTGCTGCCCACGCCCAACCCTTCACTAGGGCTTATTTTTGGGGGAGGGCGTATATTTACGCCCACCCCAAATATCAGCCTTGGCCTTATTTTCAGGACATGTCCTATTTTCGGGGAAACACGGTAGGTATTTTTTGGCTTCCTGAAGTTATAGTTCTCCAGGAGCTGTGGGTTCTGGCCAGTTTAGTGTAGCACCCTATAGACTCAGGTTAAACTGGTTGGTTCTTTCAAGTTATGAAAGCCACTCAGCAGCCTAGTCTAGTCCATTGAGGAGATTTGAGATGATTCAAAGACGTTTTTCCCTAAGATAAACTAAGATTTGTGAATGGAGCAGGAAAAGAGCTCACAACTAGTGGCCAAGGCTGCAGTTTCCCTTGAGAGACACCAGCATTGATGGAGAAGGGAGCTCAAAATGAATTTCTTGTTCTTGGTGACCCAACTCTTGGTTTTAGACCATGTATGCAGTGTGAATTTATTTATTTATATTTCATATTTCATATCTGCTCATTTCCCTCAGAGTTATTTGGTGGGGTTCCTGAGTTGGGGTAAGATCACATAAGATTGATACTATCTGAAAATACTCTCTTCCTTTTGCATTCAAAGTGATCCCCCATCGACCTTTCCACAGAATATCCATGTGCTTGCTCCATCTTCTTGGAATTGAAGTGTTATGCCTGTAGGCAGTATTGGCATTAAACCTGAGCAAAAGGTCACATTAGCAAAGAGCCAGGGAATAAGGAAAATAGAATGTTTAATAAGCACAGTCTTGTAGTAAGCCTGGGTCCCTCTAATACATGCCATGATAAAAAAGCTTTTGCCCTATAGAAAAAACTTAGATTTTAGGGGACAGATTGTCTCAGGACAAGCTGAAGAGGAGGGAGATTTCTTATCAAATTGTGAACATGACAATATATTACAATAGATATACAATATAGTTAAATTATTGCATTCAGTTTTATGGACCAACTAGAGCAGGGGTGTCAAACTCGCGATGACACGCCGTCATGTGATGTATCACAACTTTTTTCCTCTTTGCTAAACCGGGGGTGGATGTGGACAGCGGGTGACGCATCCGGCCTGCGGGCTGCAAGTTTGACACCCCTGAACTAGAGGAAACAATTTTGTGTTAACTCTATAGTTACATACTTGATTTGTCTTACATAATTTATGTAATGTGTGTCAATTGACATCCTTTGGATAAATTTTACAAATAGAATTGAAATTTTGTCAATGGCCAGTATTGTTTCAGAAAACAATAGATTTTGCCCCTTTTTTGAAGTCCAAACTAAAAATTTGTCTGCTGCATCCAAAGCCCTCAAAATGCTGAATTATGTATTGCATAGTATTAATCTGCTTACTTCAGCTCAAGATACAGTAAGCTTGAATATCTATATTCACCTAATCCATGCTGAGGTAACACCATGTATGCTGTTAGTTCTATGGGCTCCAAGCCCTCAGTTGCTTCCGAACAACCCCTATATGGCTGTTCTGAGTTATTTTCTATATCTCTTTGCTGCTATCTAGTGGTCATTTGTGTCCCCCCCCCAAAAAAAAACCTAGCTAAGGTAGCTCTTGCTCCTGCCAATGTCTCTCTAGTAATGTGTGCATGAAAATGTGTTTGACCCTTCCACACAGCTTCTGGCAAATTCAAATAATAGTTGTGAGCTTATTGTACGCTCTTGGGGAGCAGAGAACAAAATTGTTCAGAATCTGATCATTAAGGGACAATTTGATATCTATCTTCTCAAAAATAAAATTTTCTCACTTCTGTTTTTGGAGTGGTTGTTTGTTTAGAGCTCTTTTCCCCTATTTTATCCACTTTTCTGTATTTTAATTTGGAATGGATTTTGGAGGAATAACTGGAATTATATACATACATACATACATACATACATACATACATACATACATACATTTAGCCAATGGGATACAATGCCTTTATGATTGAATCCTCAATAACTCTGTAATATAATAGCATAGGCTTTGACAAGTTGAAAGTGAGTTAAGAATATCTTCAGCACCTAGAATGGAACTGCTCTATTGATGCATGTTGTAGATGAAAGGGCTTACTTTGTCTTAAAAGCATGCTCGAATAATAAAATAAGTTGCATCATGCAACTTGGATTCTGGAGGTAGTTTTTCAATTAAATGTCTGGATCCTAATGTATTATTCAGCAACCTGTTGATGTATGGTGCTTGCATTTAATAATAAAGGTTGCGCTCAAGATATTTTATAACTCAGTTTATCAATTTAAGTGGTGTCTGTATATTAATGTGCAATCATTGTGCTTCATAATAGAAGCCACTGTTCTTGTAAACAAGCTCAGTGCAGATCCTTTGTCTTCTGTATTGAACAAATACCATGGTCACCGGGTTTTTTAAAGAGTAAGCCTTCCTCATCCCACAACTCTCAAGCAGGATTCAGTAGTCAGGGCGCTTTGCAGAAACAGGATCTTGCTGAATAGCATTAATTGTAGTAGTAATAAATCAGGCTGAAACTAAAACTCAAATACTTTGGCCACCAAAGGCACAGAGAGGAAACACTGGAAAAGACCCTGATGTTGGGAAAGACTGAAGGCAAAGGGAGAAGAGAACGGCAGAGGATGAGATGGTTAGATGCTGTCATCAATGCAGTGGGCATAAGTTTGGGCAGACTCCTGAAGACAGTGGAGAACAGGGAGGCCTGGTATGCTGTGGCTCATGGAGTTGCAATGAGTCAGACATGACTTAGCAACTGAACAGCAACAAAATAAATCAATAGCTACAGGGTGAGGAAGATACTCTTAGTTTGTAGTAAACTCAGTAACTGCTTTGAAATTGTGGGATGGAGTGTGAGGTCACACACAAAGGTGTACTTGTGAGTATATTGTGTTTTATAACTTCAGGTTCACCATAGAAAGAAGATTGCCCAGAGGTGATATAAGGTTACTGTGGATTCTCCTCTTACAGTAGAACTCCAGTAGGCATTAATTTAAGAAAATGTAAAAATACAATCTTTTCTGGCTTGTGTGGTTTTGTGAAAGGAATAATTTTGTGAAAGAAATAATTGAAGAAGTTGCCTCATCGTTGAGGTGTGAGATCTGAGCCAAGTGTGTACAAAATAAAGGAAGATAATTTTTGATATGTCAAGAGAATATGACATGATGGGGAAAAAAAATAGAGCCTTCTCCAAGCGGATGTCTTCAGATATGTTGGGCTACAACTCCCATAGTCCTTAGCTTACATAGCTCTTGATTGTGCTTAGGAGTAATGACTGAGATACATTAAAGGTCATAGTTGTTTTTTCACCCTTTTTGGATTTTAATAATATTTGATCAGACAGTACTGCACTTCAGATTCAAGATCCAAAAGATGCTTTGGAACATACCAGGAATATTAAGTAGCACTTCTCTATAACACTGAAAGTAAGTTTTCTTTCCCTGGTTCATATAGTATTTGGTTCTAGAGTGAGCAATCAACAGTTGCAAGTTTTACAAGAGGTTTAATGATGAGGTTGAAACACAAACAAGAAGACAGGTAGAATTCTTGATTGAATACTTGCAAACGAGTTCTAGGTGAGTGCTTCACTTATAGCCATGCTACAGTTCCAATTCAGTTTGAAACAGAGAGATTAAGAACCTAGAAACAAAGGTCCAAAGATTCCAATCCTGGATCATAGCTAAAGAGACAAGAAGAACATACTGCCCTGAGAAAAATGGGATTAGACAGCAGCAGAAAAACAAGAATTGTCATTTTCAGTCCAAAAATAAAAGAATTCCACAAAGGGCATCATCAAGTGTAGAATTCAAGCACAGGGAACTAGAATAAGAAGAATGCAGAGCTGATATTGAAGTGTCCCCCCCTTTTTTTCCATTTGAGAGGAGGCTACCATAACCACAGCTGTGGGCATGGCTGAATTGGGAGCGTTGTTATTCTTTCCTCTGGAGTAGCTATGCTGATTGCCTTTGCTCTTTCTTTCAAAGTTTCCCACATGGATTTGGCCCCACACTGTATGCTCACCAGTTTCTGCTTATGTCTCTTTGATCTCCAGGTGATTAACTGCCTATGTAAAGAGTAAGAACGGTGACCTTGAACAAGATATGCAGGAACAGTTACATAAGCAAAAGGGGCTGCAATGTTTTTTTTAGATCCAATACAATGAAATTAACAATCCATAAAACAATAATTCATCAAATATTTCATAAAACAACACTATCAACTATTATTATAGTTTTATAATAAATATTATTATAATATACTGTAAGTATTATTCTTATAACACAATCAGATTTGCAAGTTTCTGTTGTTATAGCCAGTCTCAAAAAAATAGTTTTAGCCTTCATGTGGAGTTGATTTCCTGGTTTGATCTAGTTAGTGGCCCTGCCAGTTTGTTAGAACAGGATCTTCAATTCTGACTCAGAGGAGACCCTGAAGACCATGATGTATAACAGCTTTCAGGTGATACAGACAAATGTTACATTCCTGTGCCAGGCAAAACACATTTTGCAGATAATATCCAGAGTACTGTAGAGGCCTAATACTTAATATGTATGTAATAAGTAGATAACTTTAAGAACTTTTGTAATTTTCAAATACGGTAATTTTAAGAGTGGAAATCATCAGTTGCATATGTTGAAATTATGTAGCTGTGTTACTCTGGACAAGTACAGTTATTCTAGCAGGTCAGCTGAGAATAGTTTGGAATAGTGCTTACTTCATCTAAAGTAAATGAAAATCACCAAGTCATGCTGTCCTGACTTCCATATCAGTTTTATTTTCTTCATTTTTCTTCATTTGGGAACAGCTGTGGAAGTGTTCTTTTTAATCAAAATAGTGAGAATCCCAAGATTAGCTGTGTTTATAAAACCTTGGGTGGGTGGGGGAGGAAAATATCTGAGTTAATGGTATTTTGAAAAAGACTTAATATATGTATAAATGCTATTTCTAGAAAAAAAAAACTTAAGAACGCATAGACAACAACCATAAGTGGGACAGCTTTTGTGCTTCAGCAGAAGTTGTTCTTATTTAATCAAAGAATTCCCAGATGGGTTGTGTGTAACCCAGATAATATATTTCTAGTGCATAGCCTTCTGACAATTTTAAGGCATTATATAACTAAAGTGCAAAATAAGTTGAGTTGCTATGAACTCCCCTAATTTGTTATATGTAAAACATACAATGAAAACAATGTAGACGGGTTATGTTCCATCACATAATACATAATAAAGTAAAGCAACCAGATTTGAGTTGTCAGAATTCAGATGACTACTAAAAGGATTAGGATATTCTTATCTCTCTGTTGCCACCAAGTGCGTTTTTGGACTTTTGCAGCTCAATTCTGGTAGGATAGGATCAAAATTCCGAAATTAATTACTGTTGGGCCTTAATCCAATCCTTATTTTCTTAAGATTGGAATATTGGTGTTAGTGTTGTCTTTTAACACACCAACCCTTTTGACATCAGAGATCGGTTTCATGGAAGATAATTTTTCCATGGACTGGGGGGGTGGGAGGACGAGCGCACAACTTAGATTCCTCACATGCGCAGTTTATAGTAGGGTTTGTACTCCTATGAGAACCTAATGCCTGATGATCTGAGGTAGAGCTGAGGTGATGATGCTAGCGCTGGGGAGCAGCTGCAAATACAGACGAAACTTCGCTTGCTCACCTGCCGCTCACCTCCAGCTGTGCAGGCCGGTTCTTAACAGGCTATGTATCGGTACTGGTACATGGCCTGAAGGCTGGGGACACCTGTTTTAACAGAGGAAGAATATTTAGGCTTCAATCCAGTGAGAAATTCAGGGAAGACCATCTGAGAAAATGATTTTAGAATCTTCTGAATAGCTAGTTATGTGTTGAGGGCTGACAGGAATAAAAATCTTTTGAGATCTCACTTTATTTTTCATTGGCCTGTAATTGGTCAATTTGCCCTTTTCTTCTACCACCCCAGAGACAACATCTCTACTATCTGATCAGAAGAAGTTAGGGGACACCACAAAGATCTTCAGGGTGATAGTTGAAAATTGCCCCTACATGTGTGGAGCTGATTTAGATGAAACTCAAATATCGTGAATAACCTTTGAAGGATACTATGACATTATGACACGAAAACTATTAGAAGTCAGATCAACCGAATGGGATCCGAAAGCATTGTTATGAACAGGAAACCAGTGGGATCATGATGAGCTGGGTTAGGCAGAAGGTCAGTGAGGCAGGAAAGAAAAATGAGTGTAGTAATCATGACCCAGGAAATAAAGTTTTCTGATTCTATAGTGCTCTTGCCCCAAAACAAATTTGCTTGACTAAGAATCTTAATGTGGATCCAAACGTCACTGGGATTGTTAGTACAAACTGGGATGGAGATTAGAGTAAAAGAAACACTGGCATGAGGGAAAGAATCTGTGGAAAACTCAATACAATCAGGAGGAAGGGAAATCTGGTCTGAATTTCAATTAGGGACTGGCATATTTCCAATCTGTGATTTGGAGGGTGGTGGTCTCCTCTACAGTATTTGTAACAGTAATTAATTAAGCATATACAAACACTGCTTCTGCTGAATTCTCACTAGGCTCTGTTTTGTTATTTATTTAAAAAAAACATTTAAATCTTATAAATTCTGTCTGATTGTGTCTTCCTTGTGCCATACAGCAAGATGCTGCTAAGGCTAAAATAGTGAAATGTTGGTGTGTTTTCTCCGAGAAAAGTTAGTGATATATTTTAAAACCAAAGAATCCTAAACAAATAGTAAAAAAAAAATGCTCCAAAGAATCCAAGAGTTGGATTTAGGATAAATTGGAAACAGAGGTGGACTCCCATCCTCCAGACAAGTGGTTTAGAGTAGGGTTGGATTAACTTTACACAGGGACCCAAAAGAAAGGATTAAAACTCTGTTTGTCATGACAAAATTCGGAGTGGGATTGTGTTAAAGATTATATTTCAAAAGCCTTATGTGCTGTTGGTAATTACATGAATGCTACCTTGTCTGCTTGGCCCTTAGTAGTACATCTTTCAGGTTGCACACAAATAATGTAATGTACCATTTATTACAGTGATGCGATGAGGATCTTGTTTGGGATTTCCTGTGCTCTGTCTCTCTTGAGAGAGATCTTTTTCAATTTTTTTTTTTAGGCAGCGTGTTTCTCTTTATGTAAAGCAAACACATCATTTACATTCTTATATGTAAGGTCAGAAAAGTCTTCAATTAGTGAATGGAAACTAATTTGGCGGGAACTGGTCCATATCTGCCCCAGGCTAATTTGCACATGGGACAGGATTGATTGAACAGAAGAAAAAAAAAATCACGTTTGTTTGCTCTAAATCTATCTTCTATCTCTGAGTTAATTTAAAGAAATTTAGAAATGAATATTTGCTTACATTTTCGTACACACATCTTTGTACTGTTTAGTTCCTAATATATATAAATACATTGTATGCAACTTTTTGCAGTTTTTAAGAGAACTGTTTCACAGGATTTAGAGTTATATACACTGCTAGGGATAATTATATTCTCAGCTACATATTAGTTCTCAAAATGCCAAATAAATTGGTTGGCTTAAACTTGGGACTTAGTTTGTCCTACATGTATTCATTCAACTCTGTGTTCAATTGATCAATAATAATCATGTTTATTAATTTTATTAAATAAGAACTTTGGGGGAAAGTATTAAGTTAAAGATCAGACAGAACATTAGTCAGGAAACACCACCTGATAGTTTCTGACATTTTCTTACACATTAAGCCTGTGCAGTAATCACAGTACTTCTAGGTGGATGGGGAATGTCACATTTGGTGTTAGAAATTGCTGACAGATGCTATTTATTTGTTCTCAAGTGCTCCAAAACATACTTTTTTTATATATCTGATGTGCTATACAATCCTACTACAGCTGTTTTATAAGAGCCATGGTAGGGCAGTGGTTAGAATGCAGTATTGCAGCCTAACTCTGCCAACTGCCAGAAGTTTGATCCTGATCAGCTCAAGGTTGACTCAGCCTTCTATCCTTCCGAGGTCGCTAAAATGAGGACCCAGATTGTTGGGGGCAATAGGCTGACTCTGTAAACTGCTTAGAGAGAGGACTGTAAAGCCCTATGTAGCGGTATATATGTCTAAGTGCTATTGCTGTTGCTATTATAGTTAGAAAAATTATGGTATTCCCTTAAACAGTTTTTCATTTACACAAAGCAGTGCCTTAAGCAATTATATCGCTGGAAGACAATTCATTGTAGGAGCAAAGGTTGACTCAGCAGGCAGCATTATTGTATAACTTTGCAGAACATATAAGAATCTGTAAATCTGGATCTAACCCCAGATGAATGAGGTGTTCTGTTTCCTTTTCGGAATGAATTTAGAACAGTAAATAAATTATCCAAATATCCAGGTGTGATTTTTAGATCTCTGCCTCTGTATTTGTTTATATATAAATATACACATAATACTTACTTGCAAAAATGGACATGCAACGCCTCTAGAACACCTCTGGCATTCTCCAGATGAATCATTTTGAGTTATGTCTGCAAACTAAACAGAAAAAGAAAGCCTTGTAATTTTCCAGTGTGAATCTTCATTACACTGAATTTTCCTTTATTATCTGCCATTTTCAAACAACCAAGAGAATTATAGTAACAGCTTTTTAAAAATATGATTAATAAATCTGATCTATTAGGCTGAAGAGTATTTCTCCAAAAGAAAAAACAGAATCTTGGTCATTTGGTGTTTTTTAAAGCACATTCTTTGAGATTAGGTACATTTTTAAGTTGAGAGATCACCTTATTGCAGTTGGGAACAATTTCTAACGTCAAAAGTGTAGAGCTAATTGATGGTTAAAAACAGGAAGCTATCTTAATACAAAAACAGACTATTAGTTTGGTTTACCCTTTGTCTGTATAGTCAAATAGCAATTCTTCCTAGCTTGGTCAAAAATAGTTTCCCTCACCACCATGTTTCCCCGAAAATAAGACCCTGTCTTATATTTTTTGAACCCTGAAATAAGTGCTTGGCTTTATTGCCATGCACTCAAAAGCCCAATTGGGCTTATTATCAGGGGATGTCTTATTTTGGGGGAAACAGGGTACCTGTTTAGGATTGAGTTATGCATCTTTTGCATATAATTCACATGGTCTATCACTGCTGTTGTCCTTTTTTAAAATAATAGAAACAAATTATCATATACATAAATACATTCCAATTTCCTTGCCATCAAGTCACCTTATAGAGCTTCTTTTGCTCTATAAGTGTGTTTTGGGATTCTTCATGGATTTTTCATTCTACTGTAGAATCTAGTGTTCTGATTTTGGAAATGGCTTGGAATCAAGCTATTAACTCACTTTTTCTCAGAATTTTAGGAAAGCAAGCAGTGATTGCTTTAAACCATTTAGTTTTCTTAATAATATAGTATGCTTTTTTTCTCCCAATTAGAGTATCAACAGAGATGACAATGACACAGATTCTGAACCTCAAGTTAATTTAAGAAGTGACTTCTTAAGAACCTCCTAGTTTTGTCACTAAACGTTTTACTGTTTTCTCTGATCACCTTCTTTCAAAAGCTATTATACATTAAGGTCCTATTAAGTATTTAGGCACTAATACTGATGCCTGCATAATTATGCAATCAGGTATTTAATAAACTACAAAGACCTCATTTTCAAAAGAACCAAAGCACAAATTGCAAATGATATTTGCTGTCCTCTGTGCCGCATTTTTGAAAACAAGGTCTTAATTTTTATCTCTTGGGAAAAAAGAACATATTTGCTTCACAGTTATATTATAATTTGACTGAAGTTGGAGAGGTTTAATTTTGGGGGGTACGCAGTATTTTTGTAATACATATGTTTTTGCTTTCTTGCTTTCTTGCCTTAACACAAATAATTAACAGATAGTTTAAGAACATAACCATCTAATGCTAACATTGCAGTTAAGGTGAACATTAAAAGGTAAGGAATCTGGGCAAAGAATGCTACATAGAAGAGAGAGAATCACTGAAAATTATTTCCCAGGAAAAGATTGAATTTTACGCAAATACTACAATAGCATAGTAGTATAGTATGGATTCACTTTAATTATATATGAGTAATAAGTCAATCAATAAATTCCAGTAAACACATGTTGGTAAGTGACTCTAAAGTGAGATTATTATTTATTTTAATATTTACACTTTTTTTGTAGTTCCTACTTCAAAATTTATAGACTCTGGCCCACATACAAGAAAGTGAACATAATACAAATATAGAAAAAGAAAAGGAAAAGCAGCAAAGTAAAATCGTAATAGGAAAAAAAACCTCCCCCCAACATGGATATCATAAAATACTATCTTTCACTGATAGCATGGTAGAAGAAGATATGGATTGATACCCAAAAGCTTAGTTTCTTGTCATGTCCCATGATGTCCTTGGAAACTTGGAAAAAACTCTTTTGGGATGTTTTTACCAGATAGATTCAATTTTGTCAAGGGATTGCTACACCATAAAAAAAAACTTTGTAGGGAACTTGTTGATAATCAGTGTAGTGTTTTCAATAATGGTCGTCATGATTGTTAAGATCTCTTCCTAGTTTTTTAACCTTTGGGCACTCAAGGCATCTAGTTAGGATAAAAGGATAAAAAAAAAAGTGATTTGTAATTTTGAATACAGGTAGTGTATCCAAATTTTGGATACTTGGTTAGTGACAGGAATTGGGGCAGGAATTTCCATCGCTAAATGAGGTGGTTTTAAAGCACAATGTCATGTGGTCATGTTGCTTAGCAACAACAGTTCTGCTTGCTGTTGTTTAAGTGAATTCCAAGCTTTCATTAAATTCAATGTTACGAATACCATTTGTGACCTCCTGTTGTTTTCCCTATTGATAGATAGATTCCCTATTGCAATCTATACTGCCGGCTTGCTGGAAACCAGCAGTATAGATTGCAGATGGCAATCACATGACTGAAACCTTGTCACCAAGTTCCCAAATCATGATCACTTGACTGTGGGGCACTGAAATAGCCATGCAGGACCAGTTGTATGGACCACTCATTACAGTCATAACTTTAAGTGGTCACTAAATGAGTGGGTATTAAGTGAGGATCATCTGCATTTGATCAAACAACTCTGTTATTGTGGAAAATGTTGGAATTAAAAAAAAAGGTAGCATTCATTGAGATGGTTATTTCTGTAAACAGAATTGAGCTATTTCAGCTTGAATTGAATAATTTAACTTTGGGACCAATATGTTCATATTACTTCTTCAGATGTTTCAGATGGAAGCCAAAGTTTTATTACTGAAACTAACCAGCACAAGGGAAGTCACTGTACAAATATCCAAAGCTGAATGTGCAATACCAGAATAATTAGAAGAACCTAGAAAGAATTATGACTAAAAATTGTATTAAAAACAGGGAAGACAATGTCTTATTGCTCAGTCAATACATGTGCAACAAAAGAGAAAATAGATTAAAATTACCACTCAGGGTAGTAAAAACTTTAAAATAGTAGCTTAAAATTCAAGTAAATATCAATAAATAAAGCCATAATGTTATCCAGAAGGAATTTTAAGATTATAAATTTATAGTCATCTGTCAAACATGAGAAGAATGTAGTCTAATAACTGACATTGCCTGTACAGTTTTATTACTGGATGTGAATTTCAAAGCAATTCATGTGATCCATGCCGAAAGCGTTTATATAGTTTCTTTATTTTCACTTAGTCTAAACTCTGCAGATTATTAATTAGCATTCCATTTGGACTTCACAATTGGTTAGATTTCAGTCTGCAAATATTTTATTTACAACGAATGATCTGATTTTTTAATTGTATTAATGTAATGTATTTATATGTTTTCTCATTTGGTTTATTTGCGTTCTTATAACTGCAAATAATGCTTTGTCTTATTGTTCTGCTGACTTAATATTTGAGTAGAAGAAAACATGAAACAGAATGACAAAATTACATTCAATTAATTTTTTGGCCTGTGTCCAATGACTGGGTTGTCAAAGACAGCCATTGCAAATAAAATTATGAAGAACACTAATCAAACCATTTTAATGTGTTTTGTTTTAACACTAAAAATCAGGAATGCTGCTTTACTAATCTAAAGAGTGTAAATTAGAAAAGACACCAAAATATAATGTTAGAAGTTGGTTTATCATTGTATTTCTTTTAATTTGTAGTTCTGCTGTACTACAAATGTAATAACCATCAAAACGAAACATGCAACAGATTGATAATACCATTGAGTTTTAATTAAACTGCTGAATTGAAAAAGGTCCAGATGGATAACAGGATAATATAGTTATAACCCTGTTATGAGAAATGCTGGGCTGCCAGTTATAGCATCTTATAAATAAATGTTATGCCAAAATAACATGAATTTTGGAAGATCATTCAGAAAACTAATCATTTATGTCTGTAAAACAGATGGTTTCTTATTTTATTTCATTTGGTTGCACAGCAGTGATCTCCTTAAATCAGTAAGCGTTCCTTTCCTATCTACTGTCCAATACCCTACTTATATATAGTCTACTTTTCTATTGCCTAGAGTGGGAAAATCTTTGGGAATTTATATTGTAAAATATTGGTGGAATAGGGGGGCTTAAATAAAATCAAGTTTCAGCATAATAGGAATTTTCTTCTGTACCCCCTAACCACATGCAAAATTATTTTTGGAGTTTACTACTGAAAACAAATTGTGCAAATTAAACACAATGAAATCCTCAGAAGTAAGCCCAATCATGTAAACATGATTGATTGATTGATTATGTGCCATCAAATTGGTGTTGACTGTTAGTGAGGACACAGATAAATTGCATTTCCTCATTATTATCAAGTTGGGCCTTCCTCTTTGTAAAAGCCTCCTATTTTACTTGCATACTGACCAATTTCAGATTGAACTTCACTATCAGCCCACTTTTCTGCATCATAAACCAGAATAATTGTCACATCAAAGGGTTACCCATGAAGTCTAACCGATATTATTCAACCATTGATTGCATTATGTCATATACAGTGCTTGATACATCCTTGCTGACAATGAAAGCAATATCATTCCTTTGTTTTTGTGTCTTGGGTAATAAATAGTATGATCTTTTGACTGAAAGTGTCCAATTATAGTCTAGTTCAATTTGCTGATCAATATATCATATCATATCATATCAATTTTATTTATTTATTTATTAAATGTATATGCTTCCCATCTCATTGTTGAAGCAACTCTGAGCAGCTTTCAAAGTGATATAAAAATAATATAAAATGATTATTATTTATTATTTATAAACTTTGTTTGCCAGCCATCTACTCGCAAATCCTTAGTTGATCTCTCTTAATTTTAATCTAATGTTAAAATCAGATTAAAATTAAAAGATATTAAATGAGGATTAAAAACCATATAAATTAGAAGACATTAAATCAATTTATAGTTGATTTGTTTAATCTTTCACTGTTTTGAGTTTCCCGTATTAAGGCTTCTTACAGTCCATGTTCCCACTGTTATTCTATCTGTAGTTCTTGATTTTCTTTTCCCACATGGCAATAGCGGTAGCTAAATGTCCCAAGGTTTTTAATTTAGTCATATAATAAACACAATTAGTACTCTGAAAAATCCTTAGCTCTTTCCAATGCTGTGTTGGGTGCCATCAGACCTGAGAGGCCCATCATCCAGCACTATATCATCAATTACTTATTTGTCTGTCTGTGTAGGTTTGTCTGTCATATTTGTCTGTCTGTGTAGGTTTTTTTGGTAAAATACAGAAGTGGTTGACTTTTGCTTTTTCCAGTGCAGAATGTATTGATTTCTTTGTGGTTGTCACTAAAGTGATCTTGCCGCTCTAGCATCTTCTATATTGCTCCTGTAAAATATGCCATATATATATACACACACACACACAGAGAAGCCCATCTGCAGATAAGCTAACAGTCAAATTTTTAACCAAAAAATTTAGTTAAAAGTGTGCCATGAAAAATGTGCCAGACCTGGATTAGGTGCCCCTCAAAATTTTTGTCTTTTAATTTTCACAGTTGACTTATCAGTGGAAGGCACATTTTTTTCATGGTATTTTGGTTAAAATTTGATGGCCGGTTTATCCATATATAATGGTACATTAACAACGTATTACAGTATATATTTGTGGATAAGCCCATACATAGATAAGCTATTATTTTTTTGGGGGGGAGTCTATGTTAACACCTACAATTGTCAGTTTATCTGCAAGTATATGCACACATGCCTCCCTACTTTAGTTATGCTGCTGCGATGACGTATTCTTGGCTTAGACTCCTGGTATTTTTCACTTATCCTTCTCAGCAACAACTATTGCCATGTTGAGGAAACATAGCAGGACTTATGAGGGCATATTATACCTATTAATGTTTGTGCCCATCACTCTATACAAAATACAGCAATGGAATAAAAAATAGTAAGTTAAAGTTATGAAAAAAGAATTTTTTTTTGCTAAACCTAGGTTAACCTAGGTTCAGGCTCAAAGAATTGGGACTATCTGTTAGGTTGCAGCATAGAAGATATATTCGTGCCTACACAGGTAGTCCTTGACTTACAACCATCCCTTTAGCTACTGTTCAAAGTTACAATGGCACTGAAAAAGTGACTTATGACTGTTTTTCACACTTATGATCATTGCATCATCCCTATGGTGACGTGATCAAAATGCATATGGTTCATATTTATGACGGTTGCAGTGTCCTGGGGTCATGATCCACCCTTTGTGACCTTCTGACAAGCAAAGTCAATGGGGAAGCCAGATTCACTTAATACCCGTGTTACTAATTTAACAACTGCAGTTATTCACTTAACAACTGTGGGAAGAAAGGGCATAAAATGGGGCAAAACTCACTTAACTGTCTTGCTTAGCAACAAAAAGTTTGAGCTCAATTGTGGCCCTAAGTCAAGGACTACCTGTACACAAGGATCTAGTCAATTCCCATTCAACACTAAATTGGTGCCAGATAAGGGTCAACAGAATTCATGAGCGGCTGGACTTGGATTATTTGTGGCAACATAAGGACTCTAAGCTGATGACATGTTTAACTTCACCTCCCCAGCTCTGCCTGCTCTTCTCCTCCAGTTATACCACCATCATTTACTATGCTTCATACCTTTCTATCCCTGCAAGTCATCCTTGCCTTCAGCACTAGATAACATTTTATACCTTTTTTTTTGTTCTGTAAAGTTGTCATTTATCTCTTTTTCCTGGATCCTATCAACTCCATCCAACCATAACTTTCTAATCTTTCCCTTCCTCTTGGCTCATTCACTCTTCCTTCCTGTACCTGGGAATTTGATCCCCATTCATTCAATAAACAACTTCAACACATTTCTTTTATTTTACCCTTCTTTTTGTACTTAATCCACATTCATTCATCACTCATTGATTCTTTGCCCTAATTGTCTTGTCTCATTACACACATTTCATATGTAATCCGTTCCGCTGCAGTCAAATTTTATATGATTGTTTTATGTGATTGCAAATATATCATGTTGCATACTGAGTTATAGTGCTGTGTAATTTTCACTTTCACAAGTTTATTTGTAGTTGGACATGATCTGATGGAGGGCACTTTAAAAATATTTGCTTTTCTGTGTATAAGACAGGCACATTCTTATACACAGCATTTTTACTTTTTAAAAAAACAAACAAACATTAATTTCTTGCAGCAGACCACATGCCATCCCTATCATTCTACCAATAGTTGCATGTGTTCCCATCCGTTTCTCAATCTTCAGTAAACTTTCCAACCAGCCATACAAATTAATGTATTGCTATTAAATATTATGGATGACTTACCTTCTAAAATACAACTTCCTTGATCAGTGATACATTCGTTTTCATAATCCTTGAAATGAATTCAAAGATCATTCAATCTATTTCTCACTACAAATTATTCAAGTTCTCAGAAACAATACAACATTGTTTGTGTACAAAAGCACATACATTATACATGTACAACCCCAACCTACTTAGCTATAATACTGAATTTCTTATATATTTATCTATAAATACAGTCAAAGGTAAAGAGATAAGATGAGTGTCAATAGAATCTTGGCTAGAGAAGAGTTTTACATCAACATATCTGAGCTATCTGAACGCTCCAAAGGAATCAAGTATCCTTTATATTGGAAAAGTGTGAGAAAAAGGCTGAGATTTAAATCTTGATATATACACATACTAGCGCTCTGTGATGTCATGCTGGCTACATGATTGTGGAAATGTCTTTGGACAATAGCAATAGCACTTAGACTTATATACCGCTTTATAGTGCTTTACAGCCCTCTCTAAGCAGTTTACAGAGTCAGCATATTGCCCCCAACAATCTGGGTCCTCATTTTACCCACCTCGGAAGGATGGAAGGCTGAATCTGTCTCAATGGCCTTGAAATGGCAATTGCCTGCTATAGTCGGCAATGACTAATGGAGTAAAATACACAGAGTCTCTTTTACCTTTACCTTTATATACACATAAACCTTGGAATCCTCTGATAAGCAGAGAATAGTCATTTATGTTTCAGTTAAAAATAATAATTTAATCAATTTATGTCTGAGAAACATCTGCGAATGCGCGTGCGTGCGTGCCTGAACCCCCCAAATGCAATGCTCATGCAGCCCCCATGCATGCCCCCCACCCACCGCGCATGCACGTGTGCCCCCACATGCCCCCCCGTGCATGCACGCACCGCCCGCATGCCCCCCCCGCATATGCGGCAGAGACCCGACGACCAGCTGGCCGGCAGGAGGCACGGACATATGCACGTTGGAGCTGAACTAGGGCGACGGCTCGCATGCCCACAGAGAGGGCGCTGTGTGCCACCTGTGGCATGCATGCCATAGGTTCGCCATCAAGGGCCTAGATCCGTTATGGCGAACCTATGGCACACGTGCCACAGGTGGCACATGGAGCCATATCTGGCATGAGGCGTTGCCCTATGTCAGATGATTTTCGGTGTTCCAGAGGGTGGGGGGGGAGGCCGTTTCTGAACTTCCGGTTGGGCCGTTGAGTCCATTTTTCCCCTTCCCCAGGCTTCAGGAAAGCCTCCTGAAGCCTGGGGAAGGCAAAAATGGCCCAATGGCCCAACTGGAAGTTCGTTTCCAAACTTCCGGTTGGGCCGTTGGATCCATTTTTTGCCTTCCCCAGGCTTCAGGAAAGTCTCCTGAAGCCTGGGGAGGGCAAAAAATGGCCTAACGGCCCAACCGGTAGGCCCATTGGGTCTGTTTTTTGCCATCTACAGGCTCCCGAGGCTTTCCTGAAGCCTGGGGAGGGCAAAAACAGCCTCCCCCTGCCCAATGGACCTACCGGATGTTCGGAGGCTCCAGTTAGGTCTGCGCGCATGCGTGGGGGGCAGTAGGGGGGGGGGGTTGTGTGCGCATGCGCAGGGGGAGGGCATTGCATTATGGGTGTGGGCATGCACGCTATTGCGTGCGCACGCGCCCTTTTGGCACCCAAGCAAAAAAAGGTTCGCCATCACTGGCCTAGACTTTCTCTAAATCAGAGACATACAATTTTTTTTTAAATATTCACATTTCTGAATGTCATGCTGAAAGTCAAAAATCTAGTCTGCATATACTCAGTCCTGCATAAAACCATGTTCACGACTTTGCTGATTGTTACTTCTTGTAGCCTTTTTATCAAAATTCTATTCAATACTTTCCCAGGCATATTTAAATTAATTTGAATGTAATGTAATGAATATAATACTTACCTCTTCTGTTGTTGTCTTTTTCTTTATATGGAAAGTGATCAAAGCATGTTTTCAATTGTCCGACACAGATATGGTCTTCATACAGATGTTAAATAAATTGCACAGCCACTCCATAAGCAAACTGAACCCACCTTTGGACATTTCCCGGAGAACACAATCTACACCTGCTGTCTTTCAGTTTTTCAAAGTTCTTGCACCATTTATGACTTGCTTTTTTGTCCATTTATTTTTCTTGGACACTAACATCTGTAGCATTCATTCCAGTTATACTCTTGGACATTTCTCTATAATTTCCCATACAAATCTCTAAAACATTCCTTCCCGTAGTCTCTCACTTCAGTTTCATCCCAAATCACATCAGCACTTTTATTTGTAATTTCATTCACTCGGCTGAAGGTCTTTGTTAACCTTCTTCATTTCTAAAACAATTTTGTATTTCCATCAAAATCACTTTGCATTTTCTCTGCCTTTTTCAATCTTAACTGTTCTTTGCTCTCTTTGACTACATTCTTTGCAACTTATCTTTTTCTCTCAATGCACATTACAGAATATATTTCTTTAATCCTCGGGGCTTTTTTGTAGCAATCATTCTCTTATATGCATTTTTTTCCTCATGCACAGGCTCTTTAATTTTATCATTCCACCAAGCCTCCTTTTTCATATTTCCCATTAGAATAACTCCTTGCAGTTCTGTAGCGCTCTGTAATATATTTTTGCTCTGTTCCAAGCAGCTTCCACTTCCTCCTTTCTCAAGGTCCACCGTCCATCCTATCTATTTGGAGATTAAACTATTTTCTAATAATTTCCCTTAGAAGACTGATACTTTTTCTTCCTGCAGTTCTCTAATTTCACTTTAATTTATTTCACAATGTTGATATTTTCCCCCAAGGCTTACCCTTGACGCTACCAAATAACACTCTGTTCAACATTCAGAACTTTCATCAGATTTGTATCCTTCACTAATTCAATTTTTTCATCACAAACAATCAAATCAGTCATGCTTTTAGATTCACTGTGGGTACACAGTAGGTATACGCACAAAGACTTATGCTGAAACTACATATTCAAAACAAAAAAGTGCCTTCTTCTAAGTAATTGCTCACCAAACATTTACCATTGCTAAACTAGGAACCACAGAACATAAATGGAAGACTGCGTTGTCTTCTATCAATTTAATTTGCCCTATCAGCCGGGTAATGAACCCAAAGGCCCATGCATTCTATATGAACACCACTAAAACAGTGGTTCTCAACCTTCCTAATGCCGCGACCCCCCTGCGACCCCTGCCATGCTGTCGCGACCCCTGCCCCTCCCCTCCCCCTCCCCATGCGCGATGAGGTAACAAAGGGGGCATGGCACCAGGGGTGAAATGCTCCCAGTTCGGGCGTGCCTGCGGGTCGCCGGACAGCTGGTAGTGACGGAAGCGGGAGACTTCGCCCACCCGCCTGGACGCCGCCATTTGGGTTCTTTTACCCTCTGCGCAAGCACAAAGCGTTCTGTGCATGCGCAGAGGGTAAAAGAACCCAAATGGCGGCGTCCGGGCGGGTGGGCGAAGTCTCCCGCTTCCGTAGCTACCGGCTGTCCGGCGACCCGCAGGCACGGCCAAACCGGGAGCATTTCACCCCTGCTGATGGTGGCACCAAGATGGCGGGCTAGCGCACGTGGCGACCCCTGTGAAAGGGTCGTTTGACCCCCAAAGGGGTCGCAACCCACAGGTTGAGAACCGCTGCACTAAAAAGTGATCAATAGTCAGAATGAATGGTGAGATGTTTCAGCTGGAGGTAGCTGTTTTTGTAAGGCTATTGATGAGGTTCTAACCAGCCTTGTAACCAGGATGTATTGCAGATAAATTAGAAATTCCATCTGAAAATGATCCTTGTGCAATATTTTCTCATGGGATCCAACCAGCATGGCAATTTTGTCTTCTCAGAGCTCAGTGGATACAGTTGCCTGATCTTCTATATGGAGAAACATAAAGAGAGGAGAAAAAACAAACAAACCTGGGATATGATATTCTTTATCAGAATCATCCTGACACCAAATTGTTATCAAAAGAGATTGAGAAATGGAATATTAAACAGGGGAAATAACTTTATGGTATTGCACCCTGAAAATGTTTTGTTTGTGTCAACACTCATACAGAGATATATTACATGTCCTGTATGGTAATATGGGCACGGACATACTAGTCAGGAACAGGTTAAATTGGCTCATGCAAGCTATGGGCACTGTAAACTACCACAAAACTTGTTTCAGCTGCATAAAAAACAGAATAAACAGAATTGGAAGGGACCTTGGATGTCTTCTAGTCCAATACCTTGCTCAAGCAGTTGACCCTATAACATTACAGACAAATGGTTGTCCAAAACAAACAAGCAAACAAACAAACCAAACCAAACCAAACCAAACCAAACCAAACCAAACCAAACCAAACCAAACCAAACCAAACCAAACCAAACCAAACCAAAATTAGTTCAGCATGGGCTTTCTTCTTTTGGAAATAGATAACCAAAGGAAAGAGACCTGTCTTATGGTCATAGACTCTTTCACTCGAGAAAGTTTGAAACACTGCAGAAGTGTTATGGGAAATCTCTCTCTCTCTCTCTCTCTCTCTCTCTCTCTCTCTCTCTCTCTCTCTCTCTCTCTCTCTCTCTCTCTCTCTCTCTCTCTCTCTCTCTCTCTCTCTCTCTCTCCCTCTCTCTCTCTCTCACACACACACACACACACGCACACACACCCTTATAATCCCCTGGCACACTCCTAGCTAGATATCTTTAAGGGGATTTTCTTCCATAGGTTTAATATTTTCTGTCAGAAACAGGAGCTGCACTCAGTGCATAAAGTATATCATACATATGTACATATTATGATGCTACCAGGCACAGCTCAGGGAGGGAAGGTAGAAGGCTATTGATTTGTATTTCTGCTCATTTTCACTGCATATCAGGAGAACATGAAAGAAAAATTGGGAGAAGCCAATGGGTTAGCCATATCACTCAATGAGAAACGAAGAACTAATAGCAGGGGACACAGTTCTGCTGCAAAACTAGAGATTTCTACCAGACATAAAATCTTCAACATCAAAAAATAAAAGAATAGCCTGAGATGAGAAGATAGATCTACTAAAATTGTAGAAAGAAACCTTTTGCTATTCATATTTTTTCTCCCAGAGCTCACTTGTTGATATAGGAAGTCGGACAGCAGCTCATTCACGAGAGATGTCAACCATCTAGGTTTATCACTCATACAGAGCTAAATGGACATGCATCTACCTGGTGATTAGAAGGAATGGTAACATTTGCAACAAGAGAGATAGAAACAGAATTTAATAGTGAGGACTCGGGAAACGAACATGGAGGAAGAAAATTAAAATTTGACACAAGACCAGATTGGAAGGAGGGCATTTCAGTCACATCCACCTATGTAGCAAAAAGTGATCAAACCAATCCTAGAAATACAGATGTTCAGGCTGCCTCCCACCCTTGGAGAACACAAAGTGTAGACTTAAGGACAGATATAGCACTTAGCAATAGCACTTAGACTTATATACCAGTTCACAGTGCTTTACAGCCCTCTCTAAGCGGTTTACAGAGTCAGCATATTGCCCCCAACAATTTGGGTCCTCATTTTGCCCACCTCGGAAGAATGGAAGGCTGAGTCAACCTTGAGCCTGGTGAGATTTGAACTGCCAAATTGCAGGCAGCCGGCAGTCAGCAGTAGTAGCCTGCAGTACTGCATTCTAACCACTGCGCCACCGTGGCTCTTATAGGAAGAGAGTTGGATCAATAAGGTACAGTTTGCTTTAGATGGCTTAAATCTCTGAAGCCTTGTCTTGTATTGCCTTTTTGCATCCTAATTACAGATTTTTGTTTTGTGTTTTTGCACCTTGAAATAATCCTACATTTATTCATGCCATACTGCAGGGGTGTCAAACTTGATTTAATTGAGGGCCGCATCAGGTTTGTGTTTGATCTTGGGGGGCTATGGTGGGTGTGGCCAGGGTGGGTGTGACAGGGTAGGCATGGCCAGCTCGACATCACTCTTGTCAGGGGCACCTGTGGTGGCCTGAGCACTCTGCCAGCAAAAACAGGCTCCCAAGCTCCATTTTCGGCTGCAACGGCCTCCTGCAACCCTCTGCCAGTGAAAACGAGCTCCGTTTTTGCTGGCAGAGGCACGGTGGGCTAGTCCTTTGCTGTTTCCAGGATGGCCCCATGGGCCAGATCTAAGCACCCTGCGGGCCAGATCTGGCCCCCGGGCCTTGAGTTTGACACCCCTGCATACTGCATAGTTAGGTCTCTTTATTACGTAGAAGCAGCAAAAGAGGAATAGTAATTTCTGATCCACAAAACTAATCTTAGCCCATGTCATGTACCAATTCTTATATTGCTGTATTTAATATGACTAGGAAGTATAAATAAACCCAGTACACAGTTATATAACTTGCAACACACAGGTACAAAACACTTGGAAAAATTGGTGATCAGGAATTGCTACTTTGCTGCTCATAAATTCATTAACTTGTATTCTTGCACCATTAGCACATATTCTTATTAAAAGCTATTATACCCACATTATTCTTGGCTCAAAGATGCAATAGCTATAAAAATTCATAGAATGAGACTCAAAACTTTGTCAAGGCTTTATTTTGGTGTACCATTTAATGGATTGTGCATTGTAACGGGACAAATTCTCAGTGTTGAAAGGAATCCAATTTTTGGTTTACATTGTTTCATATTTAAACATGGATAATTTCACATGTTTGTCACCGCATAACCAAATTATTTCAATTATGGCTGGATATGTATAAATATCTGTTTCTATGGCAAGGCTTAAGTAAAAGATTTTATTAGCTTATTCAGAAGTCTGATGACTCAGTACAACTCACAAAGCTGCTAAAAAACCAACAGACACACATATACACTGTAGCTCAGCAGTTGGTTATTTAATACAGTCCAGAGCAAAAATCTCAACAGGATTCCTGTTTAGATAACAATACAATGAAAATCTGGCAAGCAGCTTGTACTTAAGATGCTACTGGGACCTCCAGCGACACCCCATGATTGCCATGTATTTGGTTCAGGCCGAAGGAAACTTTATGTATATTTATATGAATGTTCTGTTTTTGTGTTTCTGTTCACCCATTCTAGCAACGTGCTGATATTGAAGAAGTACTGAATGCCTGACTAAAAGTAGATAGTATAGGTCAGGGGTGTCAAACTCGATTTCATTGAGGGCTGCATCAGGGTTGTGTTTGACCTTGGGGGGACGGAGTGGGCATGGCCGGGGTGAGTGTGGCCAGCTCGACGTCACTCGTGTCGGGGACACCTGTGGCGGCCTGAGCACTCTGCCAGCAAAAATAGGTTCCTGAGCTCTATTTTTGGCTGCGACAGCTTCCTGCAACCCTCTGCCAGCAAAAACGGAGCTCGGGAGGTCCACCCGCGGCCCTCACGAGCTCTATTTTCACTGGCAGAGGCACTGCGGGCCGGTCCTTTGCTTTTTCTAGGGCGTCACCTGTGGGCCAGATCTAAGCACCCCGCGGGTCGGATCCAGCCCCCGGGCCTTGTTTGACACCCTTGGTATAGATAATCCTCGATTTATAACCATAATTGAGCCACAAATTTCCATTGCTAAGCAAAACAGTTGGTAAGTGAGTTTTGCCCTATTTTACGACCTTTCTTGCCACAGCTGTTAAGTGAATCACTGCAGTTGTTAAGTGAATCTGGCTTCCCCATTGACTTTGCTTGTCAGAAGGTCACAAAAGGTGATCACATGACCCTTGGACACCACAACCGTCATAAATATGAACCAATTGCTAAGCCATTTTGATCACGTGACCGTGGGGGTGCTGCAACAGCGAAAAACCGTGATAAGTCACTATTCAGTGCCATTGTACGTTCAAACAGTCATTAAACAAATCATTGTAAGTTGAGGATTATCTGTATAGGTCGATGCAGTCCTCTAAAAAAAATATACTGTAATATTTCGGAAGAGATGATACCACATTTGGATACTATGTTGTTGGTATAATCACCTGTACTACAGATGAAATATAGATATCAAAATAGCAAATTGGAGAACTTTAGTCCAAACTAGACTTCCCAGTCACATTTTGTGAAGATATTAAATGATTTGCGCACATGATTTGTCACTATGGAAAAAAATAGCAGTGGAGCCCTAATGCATCTGCAGCATTTATGCCTACATGCAAATTTCAGAGCTGAAATGACTTTCTCATTTTGTGGATCTGTACTGTGTATGCATCGTGTGTGTGTGTGTGTGCATGTCTGTGCATGTGTGTATGATGTTACAGTCTTAAAAGTACAAACTTTTCCCCTTTTGTGTTCCAACATTGTGTGAAAATCTGAAAGGGTCTTGTATCATGATGCACATTTCATCACTTTGACAAAACCTCATTCTGCTCTATGGAACCTCTTATGTGATTGCATCCTATGTACATATACATCTGTGGTTATGTGCTATGTACATATATACCTACAAACCCACGTTAAAATGTTAGGTATATATTTCTACAAATATAATGTACAAATAGACTATGAATTTAAGGCTGGTTCTCTGGATTCAGACTCGGAGACTACTTTTGAGGCAACCTTTAGAACGATTTCATGATATTATTCTCCTTGTATATAAATATAGGAGTTGAAAGAGAAGATACATTTATAGATGATAACTATAATCCACCAGCAAAGAAAGATGTAATTTAGCTTGTATAGTTTATTTTATTCCAATTATTATAATCGGTGAGTCGTTTTTTTCTAAGTTTGATCTCTACATTTGTTCAATATTTGGAATAATCTTTTATTTTTCCTTTTTAAAAAAAATAATCTTCAGTTTAATATCACTTCAGTATTGTCCCACATGAATGCTGTGTGAAATATTTTCTGTGATGACAGATCAAAATTTCAGCAGTTGCTTGGCTTGTACAAAAATCAAAAATAATATGTAGCACAGTAAAATACACTTTGGCTTAAATGCAGAAGAATCAGATAACAAATAGGAGATTTTGCAGTGACTTCTGAAAGTAGCTCATGGTTAAGCTTTGCTTTTTAAATTTATTTTCACATCATTATTGTCACAGGGGGGCAATTTGATTTTTAATGGGGGCAATTGGAACCTTGTTTAAACCAAGTTAATGGCCTTTTAGGCTTCCTCCACGTGAGTAGGAGTTCACTTTTTGAATAGTAAGAATTATATGTCATGGGGGGGGGCATCAGGATTTTAGAGATACTTAGGTGGGGCATGGCCAAAAAAAGGTTGGGAACCACTGGTCTAAAGTATCTAAGTGGCAATACACTATTCATTTTATTGTGGGTTTGAGTATTTTCACCATCCAGTTGCTATTTTAGTACCAACTCACCATTTCATTGCAGGGTTATAAGCAGGATGAATTTTACCTTGTAAAGTAAATGTTGCATATCAGTTCTGTATACTAGTATTATATTCTGCCAGGTGATTGGTTTCCTCAGGGGGAAAAACAGCTGTAAAAAAAAGTTGATTTAAGTTCTGATCCACCCATTTTCACCAACATTCAGCCTTGAGACAATATTTGCCTTCAACTTAATCATGTTGCTGATATCATGCTATTTTTTCCAAGAGTATTGCTTGTTTGCTTGCAATGTATTTAGGAGAAAATGCACGAAGAAGCGGAAATCCTCATTGTTTTGCTAGTGTGTATGTCTGCAAAGTGTGTCTTAAGTATGTCTTAATGTACTGCTTCTCTTTCCCATCTGTTCATTCTCTTGAGTCATCGAAGAACTACCTTTGAAACTTTCTAGCTCTGTTTTTTTTTTAGATAACCTGATTAGGATGCAGAAATAGTGTAGAAAATGTGGATCTGTATGGGTGCAGAAGACAGAGATACATCACAGTATTTAACACCAAGAATTATAATTTCATATTTCAGCTTAGGTATGAACTCAGGGTGCTTAGGCAAATCATTATGAGTGGGTATACACTTTGCCCTGAACCAGAGTTTATTTTAATAGTGATCTGTTGAATAAATCAGAATGGCCAGGTTCACATATAATGTCTGTCTGATGTTAGAATGGGTGAGCTCCCAGACTTGCTTTTATATTACAATAAGAATTATCAGCACCATTCCTCCGTTTTTATTCCATCCTTTTATGGGGATATTTCTTAGTTCCAATCTTTTGAAAGGATGTTTCAAAGAAGAAAAAATACCATTCCCCTGCTTAAATGCCACAGGGTAATTTGAACCACCTTTGTTCTTTACTCCCTCTATTGTTGGAAAAGTGCCAGCTAGGCTGGAAGGAGGGGTCAAGTGAGGACCTAGCTTGGAGTCATTGCACAGCTACAAGCGCTGTAAGCTGGATCTCCCCCAAGATCCATGAAGTTGGTTGTTCCCAGGGGAAGGTGAATGGTCGGGTGAGATTCTTGTAACATAGGTGGTAGATAATAAAGTTACTGACTTTATGAGTGGCTCTGGTTGCTTATGCCTGACATCTACTTAGGCTTCCTGGTATTCTATCTCTGGTTGTAGCACTTCTGCTGCCAAGCCACATGTGGAGAAATAAAAGAGAAGTGACTTTCCCGCTTTCAGAAGCCTAGCTTTCATATGGATTTATAGCTGGTCAGGCCACTAAGAACAATGTTAGTACCCCTTGGGAAAACTACATTTCCCAGCATGCAGTTGTGGCATGCATGGCATCTAAGCTGCTAAAGAGAGGAGGGAGCTCTCTGTTCCTTTTCATGTTTGTTTTCTCCAAAATCAGAGCAGACACTAGAAGGAGGATCGAATGCAAGAAGATAGGTGAACAATGAAAGAAGCATGGAGGAGGGAGGAAGAAAACAAAATAAAATTTATCTTTTATCTAGCTTGTTTTTATCACTACCTAATTGGCAAATACTTCGAGCTAGCATCCCATCTGTGTCAAACAGTTGTAAATAATGACCCATCTGCTCAAAACTTGTAGTTTTGTTAGCAAATTCATGAATTAACTTATTTGCATAATTGTGCTTATAAAACAAAAGCACCAAAGTTACCAAATTTAAACTATTTTTTTCTGAGCTGCAACATTTTAGCGAACCTTCCTTAGTATGTACTGCTGAGAAGAGGATGATTTTTGTGTGTGTCACTTGTTAACAGATTAACAGAGTTGGAAGGGACCTTGTAGATCATCCAGTCCAACCCCCTGCCCAAGCAGGAAACCCTACACCAGGGGTGTCAAACTAAAGCCCCGGGGCCGGATCCGGGTGCTTAGATCTGGCCTGAGGGGCCGCCTTATAAACAGCAAAGGACAGGCCCGCCGTGCCTCTGCCACCGAAAACCGGAGCTTGGAAGGGCTGCATGCGGCCCTCCCGAGCTCCGTTTTCCCTGGCAGAGGGTTGCAGGAGGCTGTCGTAGCCAAAAACAGAGCTCGGGAGGCCGTTTTCTCTGGCAGAGTGCTTGGGCCACCACAGGCACCCCTGACACGAGTGATGTCATACTGGCCACGCTCACCCTGGCCAAGCTCACCCCGGGCCCCTGAGGTCAAACACAACCCCGATGCGGCCCTCAATGAAATTGAGTTTGACACCCTTGCCCTACACCATTTCTGACAGATGGCAGTCCAGTCTTTTCTTCAAAGCTTCCAGTGATGAAGCTCCCACAACTTTGTGCAGCTCAGATAAATAAAGGAGGGGGGAGAGAGAGGCTGGCCCATGGCAGAGAACCGGGAACCCATGGGGAAACTCCAGCGTCGGCTTCTTTGCCCCCTTTCCTCCAGCCCATAATCCCCCTAAAAGACTCCACAGCCCCCGCGAAAGGGAAGGCAGGTGGCCCGGAGTCCGCAGGGCTAAGGATGGCGGCAGGGCAGGATGGATTGAAGGGGCCTTTCGGTCCCGAGAATCTCCAGCACTCACCATGTTGGCGGCCTCTCTTGCAGCCCCAGAGAGAGAGAAAAGCTAAACATGATTCATTTTTCAGAATAAAGTTTGGAATTCGCAGTCACTTCATAAAATAACAATCCGATAACATTTCCATTTGATATTGATGGTTTTAAACTAATTATTACAAACGCAACTGTGCAAGATTGAAGTCGAAGGGAGAAAAGAGCTCACTGTTTGGGAATACCAGATTGTAAGAATTGGGCAAAATGAGTATTAGGGATGAGTAATTTAAAATGATCCTTCCTTTGCTGTTTGTTTTATCTGTTGTTCACAAACCTCAATTATATCTGACTGAGCAATCAGATATTTGGAGGTGGGGAACACTAGTCAGATTTCAGGGCAGAGAAGCAATCTATACAACTGAATAGTTTTACTGCAAGCTATAAATCATTACTCAGATCTTTTCTCCAGGATGATGTGGGTATCTCTTGCTGTCTTACATTTCTTCATTTTTTCCTAGTTTATCTTATCCGGTGCTGTCTTTTTTCCTTCCCTTAAAGAAGCTTAAACAAATTGTGGCTTGAGAATATTGCCTTACTTTGCTTTCCTCATCTTTTCCCCTAACGCTTATAAAGAGTGTAGGTTGCAGCCCTTTTATATTCATCTAGGATTAGCTGCATTACATTAAACTCATGGTCTCTCAGGTTCTAGTCCTGCCTTAGACACAAATTCACTTGCAATAAAATCAGAACAGAATAAAGCAAAAATGAAAGCCCAGTCTAGTTAAAACGTTCTTTGAAATTGTTCTATTTTCAGTATCCTTTTGAGAACCATCACAAGGGGAGCAGGCCTGTTCTGTACAGAGAGATTGTTCCAGTGTGGCTCCCAAGAAGTAGCTTCAGTTTCCTTTACCTCCAAAAAGTCAGGAACTAGGAACAGTTTTTCTCTGAATGACCAATACAGTAAATTGGGCTAATTCTGGAGTAGTGACAGAATTGTTGGCCAGACTAGGACACCCTCCCTCCCTCCCTTCCCCTCCCTCCCTCTCTCTCTCTCTCTCTCTCTCTCTCTCTCCCTCTCCTAGAAGAGCAAATNNCTTCCTTCCTTCCTTCCTTCCTTCCTTCCTTCCTTCCTTCCTTCCTTCCTTCCTTCCTTCCTTCCTTCCTCCCTTCCCCTCCCTCCCTCCCTCCCAACAAAGAAATAAGGTAAAGAAAGCTGTAGTAAGTGGGAGGATTTAGCTACACTGTTCCAAGCTGCTCAAGTGGATAAATATATTTCTTTTCGAAGAGCCAAAGAGAAGAGCCTAGCAATTTGAAGGAGGAAGATGTTACAAAAGACCAACCTATGGGCTGTACTTTTGAACACGGGTTGTTAGATTGCATATGTTCCACTGAATGTTTGATTTCCGTTCCAGACTTCCTGCTGTCAAAGAAATGTGGCCAGTTTAACCTACTTACCAGGCAGATACTTTAGATTTCTTGACTACAGTTTGGGCAATTGTGTCCTCACTGTGGGTGTATCTACATTCACTTTATGAGTAGACAGTTACACTGGTTCTTAAGGTCTTTTTCTGCTCCTATTTATTTATATATCTGGGTGGAGAGATTGTGTGTATAGTGCAAAAAGGAGTGTACTGGTTTTGAGTGCTATAGATTTGGTTTGTAGCTTATGAGATTTGGAGCCATGGAAACCTGTTTGGGCCATGTTTATATTGCCATCTCTCATATTTGAGCAAAGTCTTTGGAGTGATAAAAAGAGTTAATTACAGTGAAGATGGTGTCGCACTGCAATCAAGACAGATTTAAGTATAACACATTTGAGGTATGCGTATGCGAATATGTATCCATAAACACACAACAGTGAACACATATCCTATCCATACAACTGAGTATCTTTCAGAAAGATAACGCTAAGTTTCTTCTGTTGAGCATTCAGAGAACTGAAAAGACAATTGTGGAATCTCCTCTTTTCCTTGAAAAGAAAATAGTATGGTTGAAGCCAACTCAACTTCGATGATACCATGTTGTCTCTGAGACATAGTTGGAGCCTAGCAATTTGAAGGAGGAAGATGTTACAAAAAACCAACCTTTCCGCCCACCATGAATCACCCGTGACTCATTTATTTCCACTATATCTTCAGTGTCACGGATGAGTCTTGAGACTCCCTTGGGTTGATGCCTCTGAAGAGGTTTAGTTTTACCGCTTTTTATAAGAATCTGAATCACTTTGCTCACTTTTTGCTGTATTCAAGTGCGAATGACTTTCCCCTGTCTTTGTTTATCGATACATTTTACCACATTTAAAAGCCACCCACAATCTGACTGATTCAGTGTGGTGGGAGCAAATTAAAAAAAAAATACTTAAAACAATCAAATCAAACTGACAGTAAAACGAATTAATAAATAATGGATGGGGAGATAGGGTGAGAAAAAATTCAAGGGACAAACCATTCTTCCCAAAACATGGGGGGGGGAGAATAGATTCCGGGTATTATAAATACTAGTTATAGCCTCCTAAGGCATCATTGGCAAAAAAAAAACAACCAAACCCAAACAAACAGTCACCACAGGATTTGGTAATGTAAGGTTGAGGTCTGATTAATCAGACAATTCAGTGTTTTTAAAATAGAATCCAATAATTTCAGACCTTAAGCATTATGGAAAATGCTTTAGTTTGTCCATTCCCAATTCTGGCAGGCATTCTTTGTTCCAAATCTAAATATCCACTAATGCATCTGGGCTCACAAATATCACATAGGATGAGCGTTGCTTAACTTGTAGGATTATCTTGTTCTTTGTCTTGCACAGTTCTTGTTATAGCACCAGAATCTAATCTAATAAAGTCTGCCCAATTCCTTTTGCACTTCACCTTAAGACTGTCATGGTTACAGATGTAATAGCTTTATCATCTTTATCTTTCTTTGCTAATGTCCTGTGCTTAATATCTACTCTAATCAAAAGGTCTGAAGAATCTCAATGCTTGTGCAGTATTACTCTTGGATTTTTTTAATGTATTGGTTCATCCTGATAAAGTGATGTCTGCCAAGAGGGTAATTTTGATAGATTTAATGCATCATTGGTTAACACTCGCCTGTATCAAGCAACTTTCAAGTAGAAATTCAGTACAGATAATCCTCGATTTACAAGCATTTGTTTAGTGACCACTCAAAGTTACAATGGCACAGAAAAAGTGACTTAAGACTAGTTCTCAAGTGACCATTGCAGCATCCCCCTAGTCATGTGATCAAAATTCGGGCACTTGGCAACTGGCATGTATTGATGATGGTTGCAGTATCCTGGGATCATCTGATTACCATTTGCGACTCTCCCAGCCGACTTCTGACAAGCAAAGTTAATGGGGGGAGTTGGATTGGCTTAATGACTGTTTGATTCACTTTACAACCATGGAAAAAAAATCATAAAATCAGGCACAACTCATTTAACAACTGTCTTGCTTAGCAGTGTTGTCTAGTGGTTAAGGTATCAGGCTAGAAAACAGGAGACTGTGAATTCAAGTCTTGTCTTAGCATGAAAGCCAGCTGGGTGACTTTGCGCCAGTCCCTCTCTCAACCCAACCCATCTCATAGGGTTATTGTTTGTGGGGAAAATAGGAGGAGGAAGGTATGGTGGATATGTTCGCCGCTTGAATTATTTGTAAAAATAAGAAATGGAGGATACAAATAAATATAATAATGACAATGACAATGACAATGACAATGACAATGACAACAACAACAACAACAACAACAACAACAATACCGTGTTTCCCCAAAAATAAGACCCTGTCTTATATTTTTTTGAACCCTGAAATAAGTGCTTGGCCTTATTGCCATGCACTCAAAGGCCCGATTGGGCTTATTATCAGGGGATGTGTAATTTTGGGGGGAACAGGGTAATAATTTAAATATGGTGTGGATTGATTACAAGAAGGCATTTGACTCATTACCCCACAGCTGGATTAACGTCTGTCTGGAAAACTTTGGAATCAGCAAAAATATTTGTACATTTTTGAAAGCAAATATGCAAAAATGGAAAACAGTTCTAACAGCAAATGGGGAGAACATTGGTGAAGTCAACATCAGACGAGGAATCTTCCAGGGGGACTCACTTTTGCCACTACTGTTCAACATCGCATTAATTCCACTAACAATAATCCTATGAAGCACAAAACTGGGATACCAAGTCTCAAGCCAACATGGCAAGATAAACCATCTACTCTACATGGATGATTTAAAAATGTATGCGAAAAGCCCCACTGAACTTAAATCAATACTCAACACAGTTCAACTGTTCAGCAGCGACATCAAAATGAACTTTGGACTTGAAAAATGTGCTATATTATCCATGCAGCAAGGAAAAATGGAAAAAATAGAAGGAATAGAACTGGGAAATGGAAGCATAGTGAAAGCATTAGCAAAGGATGACGGTTACAAATACCTAGGCATATTGGAAGCAGATAACATCTTGAATGGAAAAGTAAAAGAGTCAACGCAAAAAGAATACATCAGGAGGGTCCGCAAAATATTAAAATCAAAGCTGAATGCTGGAAACATAAT
>QLTV01004146.1:3476074-3504645 GCA_003457575.1 Thermophis baileyi
AAGAATAAAAACTAAGTTTGAATTATTATGTGAACCAAAGTACAGAAAAATTGCTGCAGGCTGTGAAAACGGAGAACATTATAAAAACAACAGAAACAAAGGCAAAAGATAAGGAAAAAGAGCTGGATGACAGATTAAAGAGATGGAAAACCAAAGCTTTGCATGGACAACACTTGAAAAACATTGAAGGAAAATGTGATGACAACCTTACGTGGACATGGCTTAAAATGGGAACCATCAAGAAAGAAACAGAAGGTTTAATACTCGCTGCTCAAGAACAAGCACTACAAACTAATGCCAAGAAAGCAAAGATACAAAAATACACTGACAATCCAAACTGCCGACTTTGCGATTTTGCAATGACAACTGTTTCACATTTAATATGTGAGTGCAGCAAAATCGCACAAACTGATTACAAAGCTAGACATGACCGAGTTGCTAAATTAATCCACTGGTCATTATGTAAAAAATCCGACTTACCTGTATCCAAAAAGTCATGGGAACATAAAGTGGAAAAAGTTGTTGAAAATGAGAAGGTGAAGATCTTGTGGGACTTTCGAATGCAGACAGATCATCATTTGTAACACAACACGTCAGATATCACAGTTGTCGAAAACCGAAGCATACAATTTATTGATATCGCTGTACCAGGAGATGCCAGAGTCAAAGAAAAAGAACTGGAAAAAAATCATGAAATATCACGACCTGACCATCGAAACTACGCGATTATGGATTAAACATGTAACAGTGATACCCATTGTCATTGGGGCACTTGGTACCATGTCCAAGAATTTTACAAAATACATCAAGAAATTGCAGCTTCCTGCAATAACACCAGCAGAATTGCAAAAAACTGCGCTACTTGGAACATCATATATCTTAAGAAGATATTTGGTTGATACCTAGGATGCTGGCAGCAACCCGTATCAACCATCAGCACCAGTCAATGATATTTATGACACATTTTTAAATGTTCAGTTGACGGAGTTTCATGTTTAATGAATAAAACAATAATAATAATAATAATAATAATAATAAGAGATTGCCCTTCGTCTGACAAGCCATCTAGGTGAGGAAGAGAACATGGAAAGAGAGAAAATGTAAGCAGAAAGTAATAAAAAACCCGATGATCCAGGTGAATTTAGGGCCGGTGTTTTCACTGTTGCCTTCAGCCCAATAATGATGATGTCCCAATTGTGGTCATAAGTCAAGACTATTTATACTGTACCAACAGTACATATTGTCATCATGATACTGCACAGCTCCAATTCCCTTTTACGGAACGCAAATTGAAAACTTCAGGATCCATTGAGTCGATTTGTGCAGCATTTAAGACTTGATATCGGAGAGGTGCTTTGGAATGCATGGGGACAGTAACATGACATCTGTCTCCAACTCACTTTAGAAGCCATGTTTTTTCCCAGAATTGTGCCAAATTTTCTGCTGGCTTTTCTCCTGAAGAAAAGATGGCAGTGCTTTAAGACTGGAATTACCTTTAATGAGTACATTTCTAAAAAAAAAAATAAACAAGTTGGGCTTCTTTAGTGAATAACAAATAGGTGCCTTGCTCACCTGAAGTATGAAGCAACTCTTTTTTAATCATTTTCAAAGAGTATAGAGTCCTCATATAAATCCAATAAATAAATAAACCAAGGAGACATAGAAAAATGTACCCAGAGACCTTGAAAACAGCTGAGTGGCATCTCTCTATCTTTCTCTGAAGCTGAAAGGGAAGATTTCATCCCTTTGCAGTCATGACACAATATTGGTATTTTAGAGTTTCTGAAGATTGCGACAAAATTACAAGTATAATAAGAAAGATTATTTGTTCACAAAATTCTCCTTTTTTTTGTTTTGTTTTGCTGCTTTGCCAGAGTCTACTTTTCTCTAATCTTCTCCAGGTGTGATAGAAGCAATTGCCATCATTCTCAGCCAGCAGCTATAATGTTCAGGGTTTCTGAACAAGATGAAACCAATATATTAACTCTCTATAAGATATTTTTTATAGTTTTATGTTTACTCACAGAAGATGGCCAGGCTCATGTGGTACCAGTTGTCTGATCTCAGGCTTGTTCACAAAACAGTTCCTAGGTAACAAGGATTAGTAAAACATACTATCAAAAAGACCTCTTCAGCAGATGCATACACAGGCCTTCTTGTCATCTTTGCCTAAGAATGATTTTTACCGATCTAGCCTATTGTATCGTCAAAGTGAAAAACAAGCATGTATCAGAGGTGGGTTCCTCCCAGTTCGGACCCGTTCGCCCGAACCGGTAGCGACCCACTGGTGATATCACGTTGACATCACGGAGCCGGTTCAGTCGGTGCCGGTCCGTGGATGCCGCCATCTTTTTTTGAAAAAAACATGTTTTTGGGAATTATTTTTTTATTTTTTTCTTCTGCGCATGCGATGCCATCTTGTTTTTGGCTTTTGGGGGGGGGGAATTTTTTAAATTTTTCGGTACTGCGTGGCGCGGGGGGGGTTTTTTTGCACTGCGCATGCGCGCACGCACAAAGTGCGTGCCCACATGGCGCACCCATGCGGCGCGGGAGGAAGCGAACCGGCAGCGAGGTAAGTTAGAACCCACCCCTGGCATGTATATGTAATCTTTACTTCTGCAGCTGTGTGATTGCTGAAGTTTTAACTTGCCAAGAGGTATAGAGACACATGTCAGCTTCATAAACCAACAAGGGCCACCAAAACCAGAAAGTTTCCCCATCTTTCTTTTTGATGAATGGTTAAAATTTTAACCTGTCAGTGGCAGAGAAGTTTCTGGAATTGGGAATGTATGTCCCTTTCTTTAGTTCATCTTGATCTGTTGAACACAGTGAGCAAATTTGCTATGTAGCTGTAGGCTTAAAGTAAAAATTCTATATTTCTAGGTAACATACTTAGGCGTTAAGTATATATATCTATTTCAAATTAGCATTCCTTTGCTTATTTTAAAGAAAATAGAAGGATATTTTCTATTATATTTTTTGGGGGACAGGCAAGATAACATTATTCTTCAGGGATTTAAAATGCATTAATTAAATACCGGCTTTTATTCATTTTGCAGCCTGTGATAATTCTCAAAGAAGACAGCATAGAATTACATAGAAACGAACAAATGTTTCATTATTAATTAGTAAGTCATCAAAAGCAATCCTACAGATATTAGTCATTTTATATAATAGAAATAACTATGGCCACAGTAGAGTGATATATATAAATGGCTATCTTGATAGCAATAATGATTTTGAAATATATTTATGTAGTATTTTGGTTGCTATCTATATTTTCTATATATGTGTATGTATCTGAATGAATTCTAAAGCCACGTGTATTTAGGTGAAGAGTAGGATCATCCAGGATACATGTAAAAAGCTAAGTCTCCTATGAGTTGAGTTTCAATCTTGTTGATTTCGTGGAAACATCTATATAACTTTCTTGGCAACAGTAAGGAAATAGTTTGCAACTGGCTTCTGACATGTAACTAGCATAAATATTGCCCTAAGAAAATGAAACATCATGTATGTATACCTAGGCATGCTTAGCATAATTTTCTTTATATTGGAGTTCAGAGATCTATGCCATTCTTTCTTTGACATCATCTCTACAGAAGAGATCAATATGTTTGGGATAATCTCAAAACATTTCAGTGGAGATAGAACATGTTAATTAAGGTAAAATTTATTATCAGCCTGAATCAATCCACTGTAGGATGAAGCCTTCTTCATTGAAGGTTATAGATTGTAATCTATCATGCTGGTGAAGTATTTTCCAACTTTCCAGTCTAGGGCTGAGAGACATTGACCGGCTCAAAGTCATCTTATTGGCTTGTGCGTCCAAGGGAGATCTTGAACTTGACTCTGTCCTCTCCTAGCCCAGCTCCTTAACCATAAGCCGCATATGCAAGTAGTCCAGGTTCGAATCCCAGAAAGGGTATGGCTAGCTGACGAGAGCTAAATAGCTTGAAATGGATCTATACCAGTCTCCCTTTATTTCTTTGTCAGTAAAAAATTCAACACAAAAATAGTTTGTTGTGAAAGCGACTGCCTGCGAAGGCTCCTGGATTGGGGCTGAAAGGCGAAAGCGGAAGCAGTATACTCTGTTCCACATTTGGATAGACCAGGTTGCCGTGATAGACCGGTCTCACCGAAAAAAACACGTAAGCCGCATTGGCTCTCCCAAGGAAGAGCTTCGTTTGAAAGAAAACCAGGCAGAGTGTGGATGAAGTTGGAAGTATCTTATCACCAGAGTAGATTAGATCCAGTTTTATACTTAGGGGAAGTAAAGATTATATAGTCAATATTTATTGCTCAAGCAATAATAATTGGAGATGTGCATCTGCTACATTATGGAAAAATTGGAATTGTATAGGAAAGGTAAGATTTACTCCTGCCTTTTTTTGTTGAATTCATAGAAAGCCTACAAAGATACGTAGTGTTTGAAAAATTTCAGGTCAAATTCTTGTCTAAGCCAGTAGGACTAAAATATTGTTTTAGTCAGTGAAGCCTTATGTGCTGTTATAAGCACTTTATGAATCTGTATATGGGCTTCTGTTTTTCTAATTAAACCAAACCCTCATTTTTCCTGTGTTTTCAGTTCATCTGCAGTGACGCCCTTGCAGTTATTACTTAGATTTCTATTCTGACCTTTTGTACTTATCCTCCTAATTGCTTTTTTTCTGTTCTCCCTCCCTCCTTCCACCACCTCTCTTCTTTTTTTTTGTTTTTTTTGTTCCATAAAACTTGACTGTCTCTGTGTTACTAAGATTCAGGCCTCCTATGCTTTTATTTTACCTTTAAAGCAAAATTATAAAAATTATTGGAGGGACTCTGATGCTATTGGAAGGGTATCCCAGATAGGAAGGCTTTAATTCTGTTAATTTGTATTTTGTTCCAACATAAATAGTGTTTACCGTTTGCATTGTGAAATACTAAGTTGAACAAAATGGATATTTGTAAAGGGCTATAAAATTAATGGCAATATGGGCCCAAAATGCATTGAAATAGTAAAAGATTACATTCCCACTAACCTCCATGCCAGCTGCCAAATTGGAAGTGGGACTCATAATACTAATAAACATTGGTAATGTAAATTACATTGATTTCAATGGATTTATTCCAAGCATGACTAATTCTGGATCAATGCTTATCTTCTTTATTGTTGTTCTAATATGATCTGCTTGGTCATATTAGGTCCTAGAAAGCATTAAAATGTCCCAGATCTATTAGGCAATTTTGTCTCATCATACCAAGCAAATAAATTTGTCTGCACTACAATGGAAGTGCCTCTGAACAATTTATGAAGAGAAAACATGAATTAGGAAAAAAAAGAGACTTATTTTTAATGTAATAACAATTCCACATGATACTGATAAAAGGAGGGTGGAGCTGGCTTGATTTAAATAAGAGATTTTATATTTTTAATAAGATGAACATTACAGATTTTAAACCCTTTTTCTTGCTTATTTATTTTCAGTACATTACTTGACCACTGAAATCAACCACTTTACAACAAAATAGATTTTCTTTGACAAGAATATATTCTACATATTCTATCTTTAGACATGCAGTCTATACAGTATATTTTCTTCACTATGAAAGATGTTTTGCTTAGAAATACTGTAAGTAATGCAGCTTAACCTTAATATATATTTATTTAGTGCTTTTTCTGTTCAATAAAGAACTCAAGTCAAGATCTCTCACTTGACAATAAGTAGAGCAATTTAGTTTCTCAATTTTTGTGACTGGCTTGGGGAGTCATGACCGTTTTTCACACCTACGACCGTTTCGGCATCCCCATGGTCACGTGATCAAAATTCGGATGCTTGGCAACTGACCCATGTTTATGACGGTTGCAGTGTCCCAGGGTCATGTGACCCCTTTTGCAAGCTTCTGACAAGCAAAATCAATGGAGAAGCCAGATTCACTTAACAACAAACTTAACAACTGCAGTGATTCACTTAACAGCTGTGGCAAGAAAAGTTGTAAAATGGGGCAAAACTCACTTAACAATAGAAATTTTGGGCTCAATTTTTGGTTGTAAGTCGAGGACTTTCTGTACTAGCTTCTCAGATATGTGTGCCCCTTACTCTTCCCTAATGCTAAGTACTACTACTATTTGTCATTTTAGGTTTAGAATTAATTGGCATCTTACCATCCAATCTTGCTGAAGAGAAGATAGATGACCCTCTCCTTAATTTTTTTGGCTGACAAGCCTTTGATCTTGTTTCTTTTTATCTTCCATCCTGTTGAATCTCTGATGATCTTTAGGGCTATCTGGTCATTTGTCCCCATATACTGTTCTTCATCCTTTGCTGCACTCTTCCTCTACTGCATTTTGTCTTGGGAGTGAGTCTAACCTAACATTCCATAATGCTGTGATTTATTTGCCTGTTTTATTGTGGGCAGAAACCAACAATCTAGCATTTCATCTTCAACAGCTATTGCTTTCGAAGAAGGAAGGGCAGGTTAGCAACAAGCAATACAATTTTCTATTGCCAGCTTCTAATTGGCAAAACAAAGCACAAAGCTAAAAGAAGAATATTTGCTTGAATTACTTTCCTTCCTTCTAACATCCACTCCAGAGTTTACAGAGCTGTTGGGAGCTATGGGTGATCAGCACCAGCGTATGACCGATTGATGGCTGGTCACATCATCCCAATCATAGTATGTTGTGGACCTGCCACACAGATGAAAATGAAAATTTTAAAATGTTGTTTACTTTTATTTTAAGATTTTATTTAATTGTATTTTAAAATTTTATGTAATTGTATTTTAAAATTTTATGTAATTGTATTTTAAAATTTTATTTAATTCTATTGCACACCTTGATTTAATTTTATTGTAAAATTAAATATGTTAAAATTTATTTAGTTTAAAAATGTTATTTAATATCATTTTAAAATTTTATTTAGTTTAAAAGTTTATTTAGTTTAAAAATTTTGTTCAATTTATTTTAAACTTTTATTTAATTTTATTTTTAAATGTTTATTTTATTTTTTAATTTTTACTTAGTTTTACATTTTTATTTAATTTTACTTTAAAAAAATGAAATAAAGGCTCATTTATTTCATTCAGAATAAGCAACAGTATCCATTGCAGGTGGATAAGTAGAGACTCTCCCAGTTTATAGCATAGCACTTAGACTTAGACTTATATACCGCTTTACAGTGCTTTACAGCCCTCTCTAAGCGGTTCATAGAGTCAGCATATTGCCCCCAACAATCTGGGTCCTCATTTTACCCACCTCAGAAGGATGGAAGGCTGAGTCAACTTTGAGCCGGTGAGATTCGAACTGCCAAACTGCAGCTAGCAGTCAGCTGAAGTAGCCTGCAGTACTGCACTCTAACCACTGCGCCACCTCGGCTCTTTTCCCTGGAGCCAAGCCAATACTTTCTTTGTGGCCACAGTGTAAACTGGGTGAACCCATGTTCACCCAGGGCTCAAGGTTCACCTCCCCCTCCTATGAATATTTCAGTACTTTCCCAGGCTTAGTCTCTCTCTACTGTGTGATCTTAACGAGAGGTGGAAAACCAGCTTTAGAAGCACATGGGAAAGTTTGGCTGAAAGAAACAAACAACCCCTCCCCCCCATTATTTTCTTATGGAAATTGGACTCATTTTGTGACTAACTTTTAAAATGTCCAGCAAGTAATCAGTAACAATTTCAGAGCTTTTTATGAAATGCCTTTAAAGAAAGCAGAATGTCAGGGTTCCAAGTAACACCCCCAACACAATAAGACTCCGAGGCTTGAAGTTCCTCAAATTTCCATTTTATTAGAGATGTCATATTGGCACATCTGGGAAAACCCGAATCTGAGAGCTTCCGGGTTTTCTCCACCAAAACGAAAGTTCAAGTCCCTGCCCCGCACCCACATGTCCATCACATGATCCAATCATGCACCGTCAAAAACTGAAGATGCCTCCCAGACACTTCATCACAGCTGCAGGGCACAGCAACCTTGACTTTCTGGAAAGAATGTTATTTAGACTACTACATATCACCTACTCCATACAATCCCCCCTCCCATTTTCCCCAGTAGAAAATGTGGCAGGCCTGAATACAAAAAGGTAAAAGATGGCTTCCATGCCTGACACAGATATTCCAGCCCTCCACGGGAGTAAGTGACAGAAAAATCAGTAGCAGAGTGCGCACTGCAAGAACGTAAAATACCACAGGGCAAATTGTTATGTTCTAACTGTGTAAACTAAGCTACATGGTTCCAACCAGGTCCAGCGTTTGAGCGGGAAAATGCTCAAACACCATTGGCTTGTTTGTCTGACAGATCCCTATAAAAGGGCAAGCTGTCAGACTGCTCTTTGCTGGTTGCTCACACAAGAGCTGAATAAAAGAGCTGTTTTGGAAGTCTGTCTCCTGTCATCCTTACCCACTATGTAACAGTGGCGACAAGGGCTTTGGGACTAGGAAAACTAAGACGAGCTTCTTCAGCGCTACAACCAGCCATGCAGACATCTTCCTGCCTCCTTCTGCCGCAATGTCCACTTTCCACCCGCCGGCACCTTTTGACCCGATCCGGGAGAAATGGGACTCCTATATACGGCGCTTTGAATGCTTTCTCGAGGCAAACGATATGCTGGGTCTGACCGACAACCGCAAAAGAGCTGTGTTCCTGAGTCACTGTGGCCCCGAGGTGTTTGACACTGCGGAGTCGTTGTCAGACCCTACTCCGGTCCAGACCGTCCCGTGGCAGGTTCTTCAGGCAATGCTGAAGACCCATTACGCGCCCACCCCGTCCAAGGTCGTCCGGCACTATGAATTCAGGCAGCGGATGCAGCAAGAGGGTGAGACTATCAATCAATACATCGCCGCCCTCCATAAAGCATCCGGCCACTGCAAATTCCGTGACCTGGACGACATACTCTTGGACCAGCTCATCTGTGGCATGCAGGACATCCGCCAGCAGTTCCGGCTCCTGGCCAAGCCGAACCTCACTCTGGCTGCCGCCTTGGACGAAGCAAGGGCTGCGGAATCATCAACCAAGGCTGCCGAGTCTCTGCATCGGTTCGCAGCCGCCAAAAAGGAGCCCAAACCTCCATCTGTGGTACACCGGGGCGACCTCGATGAACCTGAAAGCAGCGACGATGACGTCTGCCGCACCGACCGCAAGCGCATGCCACCCCAAAAGGACTCTCCCGCTGTCTGTGCCAGCTGTGGGGGGCGGCACCCGAGGGCTTCGTGCCGTTTTAGGGACGCTATCTGTCAGCGGTGCGAAAAGTGCGGGCATTTGGTGTGAGTCTGCCACGCCATTTTTCCAACAAAAGACGCGCATGCGCAGGACTCTTTCCGGGGTGAGCTGTCAAATCGCTCCTGGCGCGAGTTTCAAAAGAACCGTGATGCCAAGACCTGACACAAATCAGACACGGGTCGCCAGAGCTGACTGTCACGGCAACAAAAAGATCATGGTCACCGTCTCCATCGAGGGGGCTCCCATCGAGATGGAGGTTGACACCAGCTTTGCAGTTTCCATCGTGGCATGGCAAACGCTGAAACTCGCCCTTCCGAGTCTCCAGTCTACCCGCCTTCAGAAGTCTACGGTACGCCTCTCCGACTACCAGGGGAACCAAATCCCTGTCAAGGGTCAAGGCTGTTTCACCATGAAGTTCAACGCCTTCACCGGCCCGTTGCAGCTAACCGTTGTCAACGGCAGCCTCCCCAGTCTCCTCAGACTAGACTGGTTCGACGCGCTCGGACTGGGGGTCACCGGTGTCAATGCTATCAGCAATTCACAGTTCAACGATATTTTCGATGAGTTCCAGGACGTCTTCAGTGATGGTTTGGGCAAGTATGTGGGGACCCTATTTCTTTTAACCTCAACCCAAACATAGCCCCCATACGACTTAAGCCCAGGCGGGTCCCCCTCCCATTAAGGGCTAAAATTGACAGAGCTCGACAAGCTCATACGCCAGGGAGTGCTGGAACCAGTTGACCACGCTAGGTGGGAGACCCCCATAGTCACCCCAATTAAAAGTGACGGCAGCATTAGAATATGTGCAGACTACAAATGCACTTTGAACAAGGCATTACAGCAGAGGGCCTATCCGGTGCCAATAGTGCATCATCTGCTCCACTCCCTGGGACCTGGCCACCTGTTTGCTAAATTAGACCTTGCGCAGGTGTACCAGCAGCTGCCTGTAGATGGCGCTACCACAGAGGCACAGACCATTGTGACTCACAGGGGAGCTTTCAAGTGTCACAGGCTACAGTTTGGGGTTAGCGTGGCCCCGGGGTTGTTCCAGAGTGTAATGCAACGCCTGTTGCAGAACATCCCCGGGGTTGTGCCCTATTTTGATAACATCCTCATCTCTGCCTGTGACCAGGACCAGCTCCGCTGTCAAGTCAGAATGGTCCTGTCAAAGCTGCGGGCTGCTGGGCTTAAGGCCAAACGCAGCAAGTGCTTGCTGGGGGTGCCGGAAGTAGAATTCCTGGGCTACCGTATAAATGGACAAGGCATCCACCCAACAGAAAGCAAGCTTCGGGCCATCCACGAGGCCCCAGCCCCCAGAAACCAACAGGAGCTCCAAGCCTTCCTTGGACTCCTCAATTTTTATAGTCTGTTCCTTAAGGGAAAAGCAACTGTTGCTGAGCTGCTCCACAGACTATTGGCCAAAAAAACCCCTTGGGTTTGGGGTTCTAGGAAAGCCACAGCATTTTGAGCTATCAAACACTGCTGACAAGTGAAAGCTTCCTGATCCAGTACAACGCGACCCTGCCACTGGTCCTCGTGTGCGACGCTTCTCCGGTGGGGGTCAGCGCTGTGCTTAGCCATGTTCTCCCAAATGGCTCTGAGGCCCCTGTGGCCTATTACTCCAGGACACTGTCCAGCGCGGAAAGAAATTACAGCCAGCTGGACAGGGAAGCGCTGGCTGCCATGGCTGGCATTAAAAAGTTCCACGAGTACTTATTTGGGAGGGATTTTGTCTTGATCACAGACCATAAACCGCTTTTGGGACTGCTGGCTGGGGACCGGCCCACTCCAGCTGCTTTGTCACCCCGTTTTGCAAGATGGGTGATTTTCCTTTCAGCTTACTTGTATCGCCTGGTACATTGGCCAGGAAGGGACATGGGCAACGCGGACACTTTGAGTAGATGCCCGTTGCCCAATTTACTGTCTGACATTACTCCGGATGCCCCAGTCCTCCTAATTGATTTAGCGGACTCAGGTCTGGTCACCTCTGCCGAGGTTGTCAGGCACATGGCCAAGGACCCCACCCTCAAGACTGTGTTGAACTGGGTGTGGAGGGGATGGCCAAAGGACCCGGTCAGACCAGACCTCATGCCATTTGAACTGAGACAGCACGAACTATTTGAACACGGGGGCTGTCTTCTCTGGGGCAACCGAGTGGTCATTCCGTCCAGCCTGCGTGCTGGTGTTCTCCGGACTTTACACGAAGGCCATCCGGGAATTGTCCGGATGAAAGCCTTAGCCAGGGGGTATGTGTGGTGGCCCAACATGGACGCCGAGATCCAAAAATGGGTTGGGCTATGCAAGCCCTGTCAGGACTCAAGGCCAGCGCCTCCAAAGGCCCCTGTCCATGACTGGGAGCAACCTAAGAGTCCCTGGTCATGGCTACATGCCACTTTGCTGGCCCCGTCCATGGGCAAATGTTTTTCATTTTAGTCGATGCCTATTCAAAATGGCTAGAGGTTTTCCCCATGGGCTCAACAAACGCCGAGGCAGTAATCAAGGTCCTCCGGCACCTATTTGCCACCCACAGTATCCCTGATGTCCTGGTCACGGACAACGGCCCGCAATTCACGGCCACAACCTTCGAGGGGTACCTGGCCGAACAGCGAATCCGCCATGCCCTGTCCTTGCCTTACCATCCGGCCACGAACGGCTTGGTAGAACGATTCGTTCGATCTGCCAAGGAGGCACTAGGCCGCTTAGGCCCCGGGGACTGGCAGGCCCAAATTGACAAATTTTTAACGGCACAACACATTACCCCAAGCGCCACCACGGGCCGCAGCCCTGCAGAACTTCTTATGGGCTGCAGGCTCCGATCCGTCCTGGATCACCTGCAACCAAGCTACGCCACAAACAAGAAACCAGAGGCCGCACAGAAACCCAGGTCCTTCTCCATAGAGGACTCTGTGTTCGCCCGCAATTACGCCGAGGGGTCCCTATGGCTACCTGGTGTAATAGAAAAAATCCTGGGTCCCTTGTCATACAAGGTCCGCCTCCAAGATGGTCGCCTCTGGAAGAGGCATATTGACCAACTACGTAATAGACAAAGTGGGGAATTAATCAACCCACAAACAGTAACACCTTACCTTCCTCCCCTAGCTAACTCAAGCCTGGGTGTCTCGGAAGGCCTACCTGTGGAAGCCGAGGTCCAGCGGCGTCCTTCCTTCGAACTGGTTCCTTCAGCCGTGGAGGCCACACCCAGTACATTCCAGGAGCTTCCATGCTTAGACCCAGGAGCGACAGCAGACCTGTCCGCACAGGCCGCTGCCTCACCACCAACTGAATTGCGCAGGTCTAGTAGGGCTCCTAAACGCCCCGCCTACCTGCGTGATTACGTATGCTGGACTGCTCCATCCAGTAGGGGAGGGGAGTGGTGTTATGTTCTAACTGTCTAAGCTACATGGTTCCAACCAGGTCCAGCGTTTGAGCAGGAAAACACTCAAACGCCATTGGCTGGTTTGTCTGACAGCTCCCTATAAAAGGGCAAGCTGTCAGACTGCTCTTTGCTGGTTGCTCACACAAGAGCTGAATAAAAGAGCTGTTTTGGAAGTCTGTCTCCTGTCATCCTTACCCACTATCTAACACAAATGATTTAAGGTAAAGGAAATAATAAAATAAAATTCCTCCTCTGCAGAATTTTGTAGACAGATTTGGTTTGTGTCACAATAATGATCAAACCCGTTTAAATATTTAATCCTCCTTTGCTCTCAGGAAATGTTTTTAGTAAAATTATTGCTAAAACATAGTTCTGGTAGAAATTAATAGAATCTGTCTTTTTATACAACAATGTAAAGTGTAACGCTTTGGAAAATTATTTCAAATAAATACGATCAGTGTGTATGGTATATATTCTTCTATCCCCCTCAAGACTCATAGGGAGAAATTGCCTGTAGCTGAGCCATGCAAGGTAAGAAGGCGTTATATCAGAGGTAATGAGGCTTGTTCCCAGTAAAATTAGGTCACTTCAAATACATATCATTTGATACGGCAGGGTTATTGCGGATTATGTACAGTAGACATGACAGTGTTTTCTCTAAATGTTCGTTTATCTTCCAAAGAGATTTCACCAGAAAATTGAGAGGAGACAAGATCATTGACGCGAGAGAGAGAAAGATGTAGATACCTTGTAAACGTTGGGTGATTTGGTCTTGCTGTGACCTGCATTTTGGGGGTGGCATAGGTAAAGGACTACAACAGGAATATACAATATTTTCACAGTCTCGGGACATGACAAATTTCTTTCAGAATGCAGAATAAGAACTCTCTTAGATGTGCATCCTTTTCCCAGAATTTTTTTCCCTGTGTTTACCGAAAGATTAAGATTAGAGAAGGACATAGAATCATAGAATTAGAAGGGGCCATTTAGACTATGAAGTCCTATCTCTAGATTAAGGCAGGTTGCCCAGATAAAAGCATCTATGACAGATAGGTGTCTAACCTCTGTGAATGGAGTCTATTACCTTTCTGGGTAATTGGTTTTTACTGTCAAGTGCCACTTACCACCTATTTCTCAAAAGGAGATGTCCGTCGAGAAGATAAACTTTTTTTCTTGAAATTTCTCAGTATGTCCTAAACAGCCTCTCAGTGGGCAGCAGCATCTAATCATCTTTTTCTGGCATAGGAAGCAAACGAGGGTATGCTTAAGAAATGCTTGGATTGCAGATCCACAGGAATGGGAGAAAAATAAATAAATCTAGGGCTGTAGTTTACATTGGGACACCCTGTGTCCCTGGGAAATACCTTCAAATGACGGTAGCAAACCACTTTCATATTTTTGCCTAAATATGCCATGTACATTTATATAATCTCCAGGAGTCGATTACAATTTGAGGGCATCTTTCCTGACGTAAATATTTAAAATTAATTATTCTTTAATAATACCATGACAAATGAATTACTCCCAAGCTTTATCTAGGAGGCATTACTTTGTAAATGAAGATTTTCTGTCTAGCCCATAAATAAGATGTTATGTTATGCTATATTATGTTATGTTATGTGCATATGTCGTGGCACAGTGGTTAGAATGCAATATTGCAGGCTGACTCTGCCTACTGCCAGGAGTTCGATCCTGACAGGCTCAAGGTTGAATCATCCTTCTACCCTTCCGAGGTCGGTAAAATAGGACGCAGATTGTTGGGGCAATATGCTGACTTTGTAAACCGCTTAGAGAGGGCTGTAAAGCACTGTGAAAAAGCATATATGCCTAAGTGATATTTTATATTATTTTATTTTATTTTTATATTTTATTTTATTTTATTTTTTTTATTTTTTTTATTTTATTTTATTTTATTATTTTATTTTATTTTATTTATTTTTTTGCTATGCTATGTTCTATTCTTTGTAATCTAGAATCTGGAAAGATGCTATACATGCGCAAACCTTTCTTTTTCAGTATGGAAGAAATTGAGATGCTTAAAACATAGGTGAAATAATATCTCACCCATAAAGCATTTTCACATCTCATTATTTTATTTTGTTTTATTTTATTTTATTTTATTTTATTTTATTTTATTTTATTTTATTTTATTTTATTAATTTTTTGTATCCGCCTTTATTATTATTATAAATAACTCAAGGCGGTGAACATATCCAATACACCTTTCTCCTCCTCTTTTCCCCACTATTGTCTTTTGTGCTAACATAACCATGAAGCAATTTGATTTCTAACCACCCCTCCTATCTCATTACCTGTTCACTCCATTATGTTTTAAGCAGAACATTTTAGCAGTACTATAATAGGATCCCATAGAATTAAATGCCAGCAGCAATTACAGCCTTGGATACTTGCCAGTTCCAAGAGACTGTTGAGGAATTTCAGGTAGCTGTTCAGTGGAGCTTCACCCACACTTGCTTCTCAGCTGAGTAAATTAGGGAAAGCACTTGGATAGTAAAAGGTAGTTGGAAATAGGACTGCAAAAATGGGGAGGGCAGGAGATAGCCGAGAGGCAGAACATAAAACCCCTTTTCCTCAAAACAAGGCAAAATAGCAATAGCAATAGCACTTCGACTTATATACCGCTTCATAGTGCTTTACAGCCCTCTCTAAGCGGTTCACAGAGTCAGCATATTGCCCCCAACAATCTGGGTCCTCATTTTACCCACCTCGGAAGGATGGAAGGCTGAGTCAACCTTGAGCCGGTGAGATTTGAACCGCTGAACTGCAGCTAGCAGTCAGCTGAAGTAGCCTGCAATGCTGCACTCTAACCACTGCGCCACCTCGGCTCTTAAAATCACTATAGAGCAGTGGTTCTCAACCTTCCTAATGCCGCGACCACCGCCCCGCCGCCACGACCCCTGCCCCTCCCCCTCCCGTGCGCGATGAGGTGACAAAGGGGGCGTGGCACCAAGATGGCGGGCTAGCGCGCGCTTAGGAGACCCCTGTGAAAGGGTCGTTCGACCCCCAAAGGGGTCGCGACCCACAGGTTGAGAACCGCTGCTATAGAGTGAGGTGTATGATGTGTTTTTCATGACTGGCATCCGTAGTTTCCATTTGGAGACTGGTCCACAGAGAATAACTTTATCTAAGAGGTAACTTGAGCAATTAGACCAGATCCAAATTACACAGTACAAATTTATCAAGGTTGAGGACTGCACTTAACTTTTGAATGTTACACAAGAAATTCAAATGTTAGAAAGGGTTAGGTAAGAAACAACTACATTTGATTTTGTTTTTATTTCACTGCAATTTGATTAAAATATATTAATATGAGCATTCTCCAGTCATTGTTAACTTCCCCCTTGTCACATTAAAAAAAAAAAGACATTTTCTTAAGAACTTTTGAAGGACAGTGTGTAATCAGGGAACGTGGATCTCAAATAGGGACAGAGCATTAGTCTTCCTCCTTAGTAAAAACTTGGTTTTGGGTTCCATCTTTTATTTTTAATTTTTATTGAACTACTGTGTAATTTTGTTCTAGGACTTTAGGGAGAAAACAGAAGGCAGTTTATTATTCCTTTGGTGTTGCTTTCTCTTTCTAGCTGATCTGCTGAGTGAAATCAAGCTCATTATACATTACACATACATTTAGCCTCAATAAAGACTGTTATCTTTTTATGCTAAAACCAGTCCTGCTCAAATCTGAATGTTTTATTGTAGAAGGGCTGTTTTGATTTATGCCCTCACAGCAGCTGGAGTTTCTCAGTTGTCATGAGACATATAGTTCTACCACATAATAATGGAATCCTTAGCAAAACCTGAACTAGTTACGCTATTGTTACTATTGGGCCTATTATTACTATTACTTTTATTACTATTACTATTGTAGGTTTCCTCTGTATTATATGCAGGCATTCCTCGAGTTAAGACCACAATTGATCCCAAAATTTATATTACGGTAGCAATAGCAATAGCACTTAGACTTATATACCACTTTTTAGTGCTTTACAGCCCTCTCTAAGTGGTTCACAGAGTCAGCATATTGCCCCCAACAATCTGGGTCCTCATTTTACCCACCACGGAAGGATGGAAGGCTGAGTCAACCTTGAGCCGGTGAGATTTGAACCGCCGAACTGCAGCTAGCAGTCAGCTGAAGTAGCCTGCAGTACTGCACTCTAACCACTGCGCCACCTTGGCTCTTATTGTTAAGCAAGACAGTGTTTAAGTGAGTTTTATCCCATTTTTGTTGGGATAACAAAACTGTTTGTTTCCACAGTTGTTAAGTGAATCACTACAGTTACATTAGAAACACGGTTGTTAAGTGAATCTGGCTTCCCCATTGACTTTGCTTGTCAGAAGGTGATCACATGACCCCAGGACACTGCAACTGTCATAAATATGAGCCAGTTGCCAAGCGTTTGAATTTTTGGTCACATGACCATGGGGATGCTACAACAGTTGTAAATGTCAAAAATGGTCATAAGTCACTTCAGTGCCATTGTAACTTTGAACAGTCACGAAACAAATAGTTGTAAGTTGAGGACTATCTGTATTACTTTTCCCTAGATTCAACTATTGTTTTCCATTTGTTTTTTTTTAGAATACAAATGGTAAATGTAAGATGTCCGATGAAACAGGAGTTACAAAATAAATCCTGCATTTGTTAGAATAAGAACAATTCACATTCAGGTTCACAAACGTCACGTATCCAAAGTATGCATGATAGTTTTAGTACAACGATGACAAAGGGATAGAATGCTGAATTAAGCATGCTTAAATAATAACGGCTCTGGGACAAAAATAAATCTAGTAAGAACAAAAACCCTCAAAAGAAATGAGAAGAAGTGAGATTTTGTTTTGTTTCGTTTCTGATAGAAACAAAAATCTGAAATCCCTTCGCTTGGGTCAAAACAGGCAAAGTAAAGTAAAAAGCAAAGTAAAGCCAGGGATGGATTAGGATAGATGTGAAGAACTAAACAGTAGGGCTGAATACTTGACCCCTAAGGTTTTCTAAGTATCCCTCTGTAGAAGGGATGTATAATGTAGAGCTAGACTTACTGAAGGGTTTACCTGCCTGCTTTCTTCAGTGGATTTGTGTTTATTGACTCCTTTCCTGTTTTACCACAGTAGCTGGTTTTCCCTTCACTTTGCAACTTTTTCCCTATGGCCCATTGATCGACAAGTCAGACGCACATTTCTGACAAGAGCTGTTTTTCAGGATACTAATGCGGAACAACGACAACAGAGATTGCCAAGCAACCTGTTTGTGGAGGCACCTTCAGTGGAATTAGAAATCTGGGCTAGAAGGCCAAGCTGTCCAAGTTCTTTTATGCTACATGCGAGGTAGTTTATAGCTCCTGAGTGTTTGCTGGAGGCTGCCTTCAAAAGAATAAGCAAGGCAGGGACAAAGGGGATTCATTTGAAATTAAATTAATGCAGTGGATATTATTTCTCTGTTTTTAATAATACAACATTGAGTAATAACGATGATCTTTTTTTCCCCCAATACAATATTTAGAAATATCTGGAGACTACTTGGGATGGGGTGTTGTGGAGAATAGGAAGGCGGGCGGTAAATACTCAAAAGCTAAGTGTTCAACTCTTAGAAAAAGTACCCTCTGAACAGAGTGACCTTGCATGTTGTTGTTGCTTGCATTAAATTTATATGCTGCCCATTTTGTTGTCAAGTGACTCTGGGCTGTTTACAACAATATAAAAACCCAATATAAAATGTTAAGAACATTAAAACCATTAAAAACATTCAGCATTGAGAATTAAAAGATAAAAATTAACAAAGAATTAGATATAAATGGACCAGGATGGTAAATGTTAAACGGGGAAGAGGTGGAACCATCTCCTACGCTACTAAAATGGTAAAGGTTTCCCCTGTCCAGTTGTCTCCATCTCTAGAGGGTATGTGATGACCCAGGGCAAGGCACGGAGGCCACATAGTCAGCTGATAGTTCAAAACTCCCCTTTATTGCTCCAACTTTTCCCCAAACGCTCCCATGTTTATGGCAAGTCCCGGAGCACATACCTCCAGCAGCCTCTGGTTGTGAGTAATCCAGCAAAATGCTGTTAGCACAACGGCTTCAAATCAAGAAGTCCAGCAGGGCAAGGGAACAAGTCAAGGAATCCAACGAAGCAAAGGAACAAGTCAAGGAGTCCCATGAAGCAAAGGAACAAGGCAATGAGTCCATGAAGCAAAGGAACAAGGCAATTATAAGGCAAGAAGTCCAGCAAACTTCAGATGTCGGCAACCACACACAAAACTCCACAAATTCAGCGTTTGTTCCCAACAAGCATCACTCCCCACAGCATCTCCTTAAGTCTCAGTCCCCAGGTGTGCCTTGTGAAGAGGGGTAGACTCTTCTCCTCCCGAGTCGTCGGGTCAGCCTGCACTGTTCCCGCCTGCTCTCCACTGTCCATGCTTGGGGATCAGGAGTGGGTGTTCCTTGCTCGTCACCTGAGCTCCTTCGCTTCTCATCTCCACTGCCTGCCCCTGTTCTTCTCTGCTGGCAAGCCGTCCCAAGCCCGAGGGACCCGGGCTGCATCGTCCTGCTCCTCCCCGTGTTCCTCCGAAGCCAACGAGGCCGCCCCCTTGACCTCCATTGGCCCCAGCTCTGGCTTGTCCTTCTCTGCAGACTCAGGCTCCGACGGGGCCATGACAGGGTGGTGCTCATTTTCATTTCCTAGCCAAGGCAGCCAATGTTGTCCAAAGACATTTTCTGTGGTTATATGGCCAGCATGACTATATGCCAAAGTGCATCAAAGACTCTTACCTTTCCACCAAAGTGGTACCAATTTATCTACTTGCATTTGCATGCTTTCAAACTGCTAAGTCAGCGGTTCTCAACCTGTGGGTCGCGACCCCTTTGGGGGTCGAACAACCCTTTCACAGGGGTTGCCTAAGCACGCGCTAGCCCACCAAGCCCCCTTTGTCACCTCATCGCTCGTGGGGAGGGGGCAGGGCGGGGGTCACGGCGGCGGGGAGGGGGTCACGGCATTAGGAAGGTTGAGATCCACTGTGCTAAGTGGACAGGAGCTGAAGGGTGGATGAGAGTTCACCCGGCCATGCGGTGCTTGGATCTTGAACTGCCAACCTTCTGGTCAACAAGCCCAGTGTCTTAACCGCTAGGCCACCACGCCCTAACCACATCTAAAGTGAGATGCCCCCAACAGTGCCCCAGCCCAGTTTTTAAATGTGTCTGGCTTAGCTTCCTCTGTGATCATGCTAAGTTTCTATGTGCAGAGAAATCTTTCAATGAGAGTCACTTTCAGTCATGTGAACCATTGCATGTAGGTTGAGCTTCTCACATCCAAGCTTGCTCTTTTTTCCAGTGAGAATTAAACATTAAATGTTAAGTTCATCTGATGTTTTTCATTTATCATGCTGTTATCCTGTCTATGGTGGGGATGTTGAAATGTGTCATTTCCTATTGTGATGAACTTGGAAGTGATTGCATTTAAACTGCTGCTGGCTTCTGACAGGGATGTCTTTTTATCTCTTTGAAATCTCATTTGAAAAGTTACATTCAGTCCTTGAAGTATATTTAATAGCCAATACATTTGTTTGACAGTATTGTCAAAGATAATTCAAGAGTTTTTTTTGTTGGTTATCTATCATTTTACCAGTTTCTTAAAAAAAAAAACCTGATTGTGATAAATGAGTATCTTCCAGAAATGGCATTTGAAAATATTTTATTTGCTTTGTTGGTGACACAGCAGAACAAAGATGCAACGAGAAGATTACCGCTGCTGACATTCATTTCAGGATTGCCTAAAGATTTATGTATGGGCCCTTCTTATCAGAAAAATGCAGACGAAATCAATGTAGGTGCTGATTGCAGCGTTTTCAGAAGTAGTTATAACAATGCTTAGAAATGGATGCAGAATTAGTGTTCATTTTAAGACCACCGGGTAGGTTGCTTTGGTGCTTTTTTTTTTTTTTTTTGGCTGATTGAAATGTTATGCAGATCATCTATATTTGCAGGATACGCAAATGGGTTGAGAGGAACGTATCTTAGAACAGTTTTCTTAATGTTATGCAAAGGGTTGGAGCTGTGGATGAAATACATCTACAGCTTTGCGAGAGAGGAAATGGATGGCTTCGGCAGTGAAGCTGGCCACTGAAACCCGCTTTCATGCAGGGAAAAATGGCAATATAAATAGGATTGGATTCATTGTTCTCCCTGTAGAAGAGCCTCATTTCATAAAATACAGTAATTAGCATCTGAATTATGTCCATGATAGAGAAACGTGGTAATCTATCTGATACTGATTCTGCACGTCAGTCTATCTTGCTCACTATTTTGTATTCAAACTGACAGAAGTTCTCCAAGGATATTACAGAAGGTTTTTTCTGTTTGGAGGTGACCCTGTGGCCAGAATGTTAGTGACAACTTTACAACTGGCCCAAGAATCAATCCCAGGACAAATATCAATTTATTACACCAAAATTGGACGACCGAGTTGCTGCTTAAATATATACACTAGACACCACGTCAGTGTAAAGGGAATCATTGTCCAAGAATGATCACATTTCAATAGTGGCGCTGTCTGAACTGAGACTAACTGAATCAAGTACAAAAAGTATTCTAGTCCTAAACATCACTAAAGAAATAACTTTGTTTTACTATGGTGACAAAACAGACGTAGAGAGCATTGACTTCAGCTTAAATAGGAGAATAACCAAAAGTCATTTCACCTGCTCCCGAGCTACATCGCCATCCTGATAGTTGCAGGCACAATTCAAACATATATAATCTCCATTTATGCACCTAATATAATGATTATGTAAAAAATGACTTTCATGTCAATTTGAAAATGCTTTTGGTTGCAATGCACAAAGGGATTTAGTGAGAGGAGTTGGCAGCCTCAAGGCCATGTAGGATAGATAGGTCAGGGAAGAAACCCTTGAAAATTGGACTGGGTAAACAAGAATGGTTCCAGGCTAATTATTATTAGCAGCAGCCAATGGTTTACTGGGATGAAACAGCTGCTTTTACCACGCTCAAAAGTATCCGTTCATGTCGCATGCCTCAAATAAATGGTTAAATGGATAATAGCAATAGCAATAGCACTTAGACTTATATACCGCTTCATAGTGCTTTACAGCCCTCTCTAAGCAGTTTACAGAGTTAGCATATTGCCTCCAACAATCTGGGTCCTCATTTTACCCACCTCGGAAGGATGGAAGGCTGAGTCAACCTTGAGCCTGGTGAAATTCGATCTGCCAAACTGCTGGCAGCCGGTGATCAGCAGAAGTAGCCTGCAGTACTGCACTCTAACCACTGCGCCACCGTGGCTCATAATGGCAATAAATGGTTCCCTATGACACTTCAGTCATCGCCCACTTCCAATCATCCACCAAAAAGTTACATAATGTGATGTGATGTGCTGATTATGGCTTTGACCGTCAGATCATCAAGACAAGCATGTTTTCACTTAGTGACTGTTTTGCTCAACCACCAAGATGCCATTATGGTAGCTAAACGAGGACTATATGAAGTCGAGATGTAAGGTCTGGCTTAGGTACAAGCATTGGAGCTTGCTTCTCAAGGAGTTGACTCTGGTCCATTCAGCATCTCTGTTAGCTTTCTGAAGCTGTCAACATGTCCTGGGATTAGGTGCGCTGCCAGGATCCGGCCCCTCATTTACCTAACTCCTCCCATACCTCCTCCTGCTAATTTTTCTGCTGAGTGGCTCATTGGTGGCGCCTGACTCAGGCAATTGGATGGATCAGAGACTTTGTGCTTGGCTTTGGACTCTGACCATTTCATGTTGATGATATGGTCAGGCCTTTACTGCCTTTGGATCATTAAATGACACTTTTTTGATGTCCTTTGATGGGTCAGATGATCTTTTTGTTTTACATAGAAGTGTTTGGTTTATACAATAACTGATGTGAAGTGCTCTGAAAAAAGTTTTATAAGAGGAAATATTAGTTTGTAGTAAATATTTGTCTTGGTAGAAAGAGTTTCTCAGGAATAAGGTAGGCAAGACAACTAAGCATCAATGTTTTATTGAACTAATTTCTGTTCAATGAGAGCTACTATGACACATTTCTTTGTCTCCAAATTTTGGTGTGAATGTTTTATAAATTAGGAGGTGTTCCTAGAGCTTTGTCTGTGTTGCAGAATGAGTACGTACGTACTTTATCATCTCTTTGGAGTTATAAAAATGCAGCAGCCTAAAACATAATAAAAAAAATAAGTAAAACCAGTCTATATGAATACAGTTCTACAGTATGTGTAGGGTGTTTGCAATACATATCATTTTAGGTGTGTGATGTAGAGATGACAATGAAAGAACGTGAAGTTTCTTGAATAGGATAGGGCAGCTCACACAATGTTGAAAAGGCAAATTTTCATTGTCTTTTCTTTGCTATGACTTCTGAGATATTACTCATGTCATGAAGTTGTAATTCATTGAGCGTAATGAACCGCAGTTCATTATGCTTTCTGTTTAAGCTGCACTCTGTCTGCCCACTGGCCTTTTCTGTAAGAAATGAGAGCATTTTTTTTAGATTGCGTTGGATATATCAGTGGGTAATATTCCAAACTGATAGGCCCATCTTGGGGGTCAGGTGAGGGCTGGGTGAGAGGAGTCAAATGCCAGATAAGTCTGTAATAAAGGCTTGCTCATTATGATTGGTCAAGGATGGTGAAATCACCTTCACTGAAATCTGCCCAGTCAGTTTTGGATCCTTCAGCAACCTAGAAACTATTAGCCAGGGAGAGGGCTGATGTTGGTTGATAGGAGTGTTCTTTCTGTTACCTGATATGCTGCTCCTGAGATAACATTGTGTGTGTGTGTGTGTGTGTGTGTGTGTGTGTGTGTAAGTGAGACATAGAGACAACCTAGGGATCCTTGAGCTCCTGAATCTAGTTTCAGGGCTCATGATGGATACAGCATCACTTATTCAGTCAAGAATTGAGATATGCAATGGGGTATCATCAGCATATTAAGGAAAGTTGACTCAATGTGATGAATGTTCTTGCCTCACGGGTTCATGTATATGTTGAATAGGAGTGGAAAGAGCAGCACCAAGTTAAGAAACCTTGGGTTTGACAACTTCCACCCACACTACCATGGATTGGAACCATTGTAAAACTGTGCACCCAACTCCTAAGCCTTGGAGATAGCTATCAAAACCCGCAACTGGTGCTATTAATTGATGCTATTGATGAATTGAGAAATTGAGCAGGATGAGAAGATGACACTACAGCTATCAGGCACCACCAGAAATCATTGATGTTCAATGCCGGCTCTTTGCTGAGGCTGGGCTGAAATCCAGACAGAAATGGTTTTAGATAATAATAATTCCTTCCAAGGCCCTAAACAATTGCAATCCAATCACTTTCTTCACCACCACCACCCAAAAGAGGAAGTTGGAAATAGTTCAGTAATTAATATATATGACTTGGGGAATGGCTTTTTGTGAAGAGAGTATACTATTACTTCTTTCAAAAAAAAAAGGGTGGTTAAGTTATTTTTATTGATTTACTTTACTCAATTTGCATAGTGTCCAATTTCCAACAACTTTAGGCAATCACAAAAATATGAAGAATGATAAAACAATAAAAAATTGCGTACCAATAGAAGAAGCAAAGATAATAAAACTGGGAAGCAATAAACACCCACCCATTCCTTGAACAGGGCTGCACCCATCCAAGCCAAAGGCTTGGACAAGCACTCCTGTTCTTACCACCATCCTGACCTAGTTCCTCTTCACCTTCCTGGAGAGTTTTAACCAACCAGGAGGGTCCAGACAACTGGTGGCTATACTGATACAGCAGATGAGCCTGGTCACTTCTTCAGGACCCATAGCATCAAACTCATTCCAAATAACAGTAGAGGACAGTGCTTCAGCCATCTTCTCTAGAATCTGCCAGTGGGCATCAGAGTGAAATGATATGCAACTTTACATTGCCACTGTGGGCGATATCTGATCTTGGTGCCTGGGAGGCTGTTAGGGTCCATCAAAATCCACCAGTATTATCTCTGATGGGCAAAGGCTATCCCTGGAGGATCAGGTTTGCAATCTGGGGATCTTTTGGTACTCACAGCTCCTGCTGGTACATAACTAGGATGTTCAGCGCAGTGGTTAGAGTGCAGTACTGCAAGCTACTTCTGCTGATCACTGGCTGCCTGCAATTTGGCAGATCGAATCTCACCGGCTCAAGGTTGACTCAGCCTTCCATCCTTCCGAGGTGGGTAAAATGAGGACCCAGATTGTTGGGGGCAATATGCTGACTCTGTAAACCGCTTAGAGAGGGCTGTAAAGCACTGTAAAGTGGTATATAAGTCTAAGTGCTATTGCTATTCCTATTCTTTGCCCAGTTTTGGCTGGTGCACTAGTTGTGACCTTACCTGACTCAAGAGGACTATCCTACACTAACTCATGCCCTCGTTATCACCCATTTAGCTATTGCAAAGCTTTTTACATGGGGCTGCCTTTCAAGACCATTTGGAAGCTGCAGTTCATCTAAAATGCAGTGGACCATTACTGAAAGCCTTTCTAAAACTGAAACAGGAAGGCAGTCTTCCCTAAACTGCCATTCTCCAGCTGTGCTAGGATTCTGACTCTGTGTCTGATGGAAATTCTAGGAGTTGAAGTCTGGATACATCTGAAGGTACCACATTGAGGAAAGCTGTCATAACCAAGTAGTACTTTGTGACATGAGTGGCTAGCGAAGGGTTATTCAGGAACCCAAATAATTGATCCAGCTGAAGGCAGCACAAAAATCTTTTCGCATTCACCCAGCTTTCTCCCCACCCCCCCACCCCCTTTAACCAGCTTCAAACGATGCAGTATAACAAACTAGAGAGAAGAAATGTTTTCATGCAGAACAGTTAGTTCACCTTCTGGCTACTATAGTAGTTGCCACATTTTTCTGCTTTTGATTATAGGCTGACACAAATTTATGACTGAGCCTTGAATCTCACTTCCCTATCCATCTCTTCTCTTTTCCTCAGTCCTTTTTGTTCTTTCTTTAAAAGACAACTGGCTGATAGAGAAAGCCCCCCCCCCCCGTTTGCAAGAAAAATGCAATACTCATGTTTTTTAAAAAGCCGAGGTGGCGGAGTGGTTTGAGTGCAGTACGGCAGGCTACTTTAGCTGACTGCTAGCTGCAGTTTGGCGGTTCAAATCTCACCGGCTCAAGGTTGACTCAGCCTTCCATCCTTCCGAGGTGGTACACGCACGAGCGCACACGTGAACCAGTAGTAAAGGGTTTTAGAACCCACTACTGGCTGTAAAGCACTGTAAAGCGGTATATAAGTCTAAGTGCTATTGCTATTTTTATCCAGTTTGACTGTCCCTATCATGTTTTATTTTGTGGAGTTAAAAATAATATAATGGTAGCTAGATAATCTCAATTCATGTTCTGTTATATGATCTTAAGGAGCCGAGGTGGCGCAGTGGTTAGAGTGCAGCACTGCAGGCTACTTCAGCTGACTGCTAGCTGCACTTCAGCGGTTCAAATCTCACCGGCTCAAGGTTGACTCAGCCTTCCATCCTTCCGAGGTGGGTAAAATGAGGACCCAGATTGTTGGGGGCAATATGCTGACTCTGTGAACCGCTTAGAGAGGGCTGTAAAGCACTATGAAGCGGTATATAAGTCTAAGTGCTATCTTGGTTGCAACTAACCCTGATAGGAAACTCTCCAGTTTCCATGGTTGATGAAGAAATGAACCCATCAACCAAAAGAAATGGTATGTGGACAAGAAAATGACAGTGTAAAACATTTTGCAGCACTCCAAATATGTGCAAAGACATGACATTGAAGAACAAAAGAAGTAAATATTTGTAAGAACTTGCCCATTTAGCTTGACTTTGCTCAGTTTTATTCAGATTACTTTGTAATGCTGTACATGTTTGAAGTGTCAAAGTGTTAACTATTGCCTCAAATTAATGTTGGTAATAGTTGTCATCTTGTATAAAGCAAATTCATATATAACATTCAAATATGTTTGAATGTTTCCTAAGTCAGGTTTCCTGTCGTTCGACTTAAGAATGATTTGGGGAAGATAATTTTGAAACATTTTAGGAAGTGTTTCTTTTCAGAAGGCACTTTCTTAAGAAGATTACAGCTACCACTAAAAGGATACAGTATGTAAGAAAAAAACCAACAACCCAAGAAGCCTTATCTGAAAGAACTGACACAACAGCAATTTTGTACTTTGATTATCTAAAGTGCAAACTTCAATACGAAATCAATTGAGCATTTTGAAAAAAAGAACAACAACAAAAAAAGAGAACAAAATAAACCTGCAACCCTTGCTGTACAGTGGCTCTCCCAGCTTGAAAACCTTCCCTTAATGTTCTGTAGGTTAAAGTTTCCATCAATGTTCTATGAAATCATTTAGGCTACCTACTGTATGCTCTGTTACAGCAACGTGATAAGTTATAGCCACAAATTAACAGAGCATACAGTAGGTAGCCTAAATTCATTTAAAAGAATTCACTTGTCACTTCTTGCATTAAAAAAAATTTTTTTTAAAGGATGTTGACCAGGTCTCAGAATATAAAGCAGATTTTCCCAATCTAGTGACCTGCAGATTTATTAAACCAGATTTCGTAAATCATTCCTAGCCAGTCTGGAGGAGAGTATAAGGAATCCACAAGTAGAAATTAAGTTCAGTATTTCCTTTGTAAGCTTGGTGATTTCTGTAAGCGGGCTACCTTTGGACACCTTTTGAAACCATGACAGTGTTAATCTGGCACTCCCCAAAGAGGTTAGGAAAGACTCGTATCTCATAGGAATCATTTTTCTTCTAAGCGCCTCATCAACTAAAGTTGCTGCTCGCAGGTAGTGGAAGTAACGAAGATCAACCAGGAAGTTGGAAGCAATATGGAGAACAGTGGCCTTGTTCTGCTTAAACCTCGTTCTCCACACTTAATTAACATAATTGTTAATTAATGAAATGCTAATTAAATAATTAATGATTAATTATCAAGCAATGTGCACTCCACACTTAATTAAGGTAATTGTGAATTAATTACATGTTAATTAATTAATGATCAAATAATTAATTAAACAATGTGTGGTTAAATACTTAATTAAACTGTTATGTTAATTAATTTGTGGGTTTTGATCCAGGGGAAAAAAACCACAGTTGGAAAGCTGGCTGCATGAAAAAAATAGAATAGGGCACCAACTCGCAAAATCAGTCATTTGAACTCTTGGCTTGTAATTAAGGTGACCCATGTGAGGTATACACAGGTAATTGTCTCAAAAAATCCCAATCTAACCATTGGTATTTTGATGATAATGGGAAAACACATATCATTGATGTAATGGGGAACCCAATCTAACCACATATTTTGATAGAAAATGGGGAAACACATATACTGTATAGCCATCATTGGCAACTTAGAAGAAAGTGAAGGAACGGACACACTAAAAATCTGACCACTGGAAAACTTTTAATTTAAGTGAGAGTATAAGATGCTTGTATTTATATTTCAAAGAGCATATGAACTGAACAAACAAAATTATAAATATTATAATAAATAATAAACAATATTTTCTCTAATATTTTCATTGAAAAATTATATACTTACATTTTAAAAAAATAGCTGACAGGAATATCAGAGGCACAGAAAAGAACAAAGTCATTTTGGGTAGCTTAGACTAGAAGGAAGATGATAAGAAATAAACAGTTGGAGATAATCTGCTTTATCCTTTTATTTGTCCCTGTAATTTCATATTTCAACACCGATCTCTATTGTTTTTACAGTTATGTAAGCCATTGTATATTGAAAAAATTGTAGCTTGGTTTTTTAATTTAGGGGAAGGGATAGAAATTTTCCTCGTATATTAGTTAATGTGATTAATGTAGTCTTTTGGTGGGAGCTGAAATTATGAAATAATAATAATAATAATAATAATAATAATAACAGCTGTGCTTATGTCTATGTGGAGATGGCTCTGTAGAATCCCTAAGCCATATGTTCCTTTGTAGTTCTCTCTATAGGGAATCATGGTAGAG